>CM065424.1:5017489-5186811 GCA_033060865.1 Dorcus hopei | reverse complement strand
GACGAGATAATACCTGCCATGCTGCAGAAGGGGTCAGACCATCTGCCTGCTAGAATGTGTATGGTTTTAAGAGCCAGCTTGGCTCCGAGCTATTTGCCAAGAGTGTGGAGACTGACCAAAACCTGGACGGGTGGACTACACTCAGGCAAGAGTGTAGGTCTGAAAGACCTATCAGCCTAATGTTTTTTGTAGTAAAGACAATGGAAAAAATTTTCGATGGGCATATCAGGGGCAGTGTACTGGTCGACAGCCCTCCACACCAACACCAGTTTGCCTATTCCGCTGACGTATCTACAGAGGCAGCACTCCATCGTCTCACTTGGAAAATGGAGAACTCTCTGGAAAACAAAGAGGTCCTTTTAACTGCCTTTTTAGACATCGAAGGGGCCTTTGACAATACATTCTTTGACTCACAATCAGTCACCTCGGCTCCGAAGGATAGAGGAGTGAAGGAGATCTGCTGCAAGTGGATTGACTTATCCTTAAAGGAAGGTTGGTTTACACATCACTGCTGGACGATACTCTGGCGGTGCGGGTTGCGGATTGTGAGAAGCTGTCCGCAGGGGGGGTGCTCTCTCCTCTACTGTGGAATCTTGAGACGACTTAGCAGTACAGGTTTTGATTCCTTAGTCATAACCGTACTAGGGAAATTTAATAACATGGTCAGAGACCGTATGCAAGTTGCCCTCAATGTTGTAACAAGGTGGACTGAAGAGGAAGGTTTCAAAATCGGTCCTTAAAAAACCGCCATCGTGCCATTTACCCGTAGGCGAAACCTTGAGGGACTAGGACCTCTGCGTTTACGTGCAAATGAGATAGTCATGTCGGGGGAAGTAAAGCATCTTGGGGTCATCTTTGACTCCAAACTTACTTGGAACCAACATTTAGACAAATTAGTTAGGGGAGCGGTGACTACTCTTGCAGTGGCCAGACGAGCCTTCGACAGAACATGGGGCCTCAAACCAAGTATGGTGTATTGGTTGTATACTAGAATGGTTAGACCAATATTTACATATGTGGCTTTGATTTGATGGCCCAAGGTTAAGCAGGAAACTACTAAACTTACCAGACCTCTACCAGACTGAGTAAGGTACAAAGACGTCCCTGTCTAGGCGGATCGGGGGCAAAGTGTACAACGTCCACCGCTGCAATGAAGATTCTTCTAGACCTTCCTCCCCTACACATTATGATAATGGGAGAGGCAAGACGTAAACTCCATAGATCGCAGAATTTACGTCACCCAATGAATACGGGTCATACTACTATCATTGGCAGCATAAGGGGTCTTGTACTTGATATGAGGAGGGACTATATGGCTCCCAAAGGAAACACAAATTTGCTCATCAAGGTAATAACTCACGAATGGCTGAGCAAAGTAAACCTGATCAGGTTCTGTGCGTTCTTTTATTTCTATTGCCAACTGTGAGCTTCCTTTTTCCATAGCCTTTTCCTTTCTGCTTTTTCTCCTTTTCTTCTTCTCCTTTCACAACCTTTCCCTTTCTGCTCTTCTCCTTTTCTTCTTCTGTGCGGCGTTCTTTCATTCTTCTTTCGATATCTCTTCATCTATTTATCTCGGTTTCTTGCTACTGTCTTCAATTCACCAGTCTCTTCTTCTTCTTTTTTTTTTCAAAGCCTTTGCTCGCATTTGATATTTTTTCACTGCTCTGCTTGGTTTCATTCCTCTTTCTTTTTTCTTGGTTTCGTTCTTCTTTCCTTATCTCTTCCTTTATTTATCTCGGTGTCTTGCTACTGTGTTCATTTCACCAGTATCGTCTGCTCTTTTCAAGCCTTTGCTTGCATTAGGTTTTTTCATTGTTCTGCTTGGTTCCATTCCTCTTTCTTTTTTCTTATCTTTTTTTATCCTGCCGACAATTACTCGTTTCCTTATCTCTCTTCCTCTATTTATCTCGCTTTTTTGCTAATGTTTCCATTTCACCAGTTTATTTGCAAGTCTTTTCACGCATTGGATTTTTTTACACCGTTCTGCTTGGTTTAATTTCTCGTTTTTCCTCGTCCTTTTGTAAGAATCCAGCATTTCATAATCATTAAGGTCATTACATAAATAAGTTAAACTCGATACGACCGTGGAAAAATTCACCACCTAAAGATTACGTAAGCAAGTATTACAGGGGCTCGCTTCATCAAAAGCCTTGATTGACCTCTGCATTGAGATCGCATTTTCGCATTCGTAGTAGAATTTCAGTTGCATAAGCGGAGCATTATGCAAGCTCATGAGCACACAGTCTCGGAAAATCACGATGATACATAGGGCGTGAGGCCCACATGTACAAAGTTATGTAATCGAAATTACCTTTGTAAAACCATATAAAAAGTCATTGCGTTGCACGACAGGGAATCAGACAGCTTCTAGTAGTTTGGTCGGTAAACTTGCGGACAAAGAAAGTGACTTGTCACATTGAAATTTAATGACTTTTTGCAGTATTGGAGGTTTTACGTTTTTCTTCTAGTCTTTCCTGTACCTTCTGCATTAGTGGCAACGCGCACACGTTGCACTTCATTCAAATACACCATTATTCAAAGCAGCAAATGAAATGTGGCACAATAGACAGCTCCAATAATTGACTACTTTGACAGATTAAACACAGATCGAAAGCCAATTTACAATACAAAAAAGGAATGAGTCAGTTTCTTTGTTCGCAAGATTACATCTCCAGAGCCCGAAGGCATTCACGGAATGTCATGGTGTGTGGTTGATCTCCAAAAGTCCGTCCGTCTCTCCATATCTAGCACCATGGTCTGGGTGAGACAACATTAACACATAAACACTGCTTAATTTGATGTATGGAAATTCTGTTTTTCTCGTTATAATAACCATTTCGAATTTGTGTATCATAATGCCTCGTATATCGTTCTGGAGTAATCGTAATTATATTTAAAGTTTGCAGTTGTCTAAATTGTGAGTGTTATAAGTAATCAGTTTTAAAATTGTTTAAATCAATTCATAATCGTTCGTACTTATTCTGAATACACACGCTCGTAAAATGTTTTCTTTATTTTTTAATTAAAAGTCAAACTTGAAAGAAAAAACGTAATATATGTATGTAATGGCGGGCAAGGGCTGAAAACTCATTCCATATAAAGAGGGCGTTAATCTATGGCATATCCTGGCGCCGAACCTGCCTTAGGAATAAGTAAAAGCGCTATGCAGGGCTTTTCTAATGACTGGATAAGTGAAGAACACGATAGATACTGGATAAGCAGACCAGCACATCGACATAGCAAAACCATCCTTAGAGGTCCTTGCAACAGAGGTCTGAGCAGGTCGCAACTCAAGATCACTACAGGATTACTAACAGGACACATGACTGTTAAGAAGCACCTGTGGAGGATTGATAAATTTAATGGTGGCTTAAATTGCAGGCCCTGCAATGGAGAACCAGAGACAGCAATGCACATTCTGTGCAGCTGCGATGCGCTGGCAAATCCCAGACAACGCATATTCGGATACATACACAGTTGGTCTGGCCACTACTATCTATGCGTTTATCGTGAGTAAATATAGGATACAATAGTAGAAACCGCATGAGTAAACGAAATAGCTACATCAATCATTTACTCATAATAATCGCATACGTAGTTATGGCCAGACCAACTATGTATCATGTCCCCCGAAGAAATCAGCACGCAACCAGTGAAAAACCTGTACCGATTGGTACAGGAGACTTGCCTCAATGACTGCTTGCGATAATATGTATTACCAGGGTGAGCACAATAAACCCAATAGCTGTGGTGCCTCCGGCGCTTTTTTCACAGATGGGTGCTGGTGTTAGGGAAAAAAACTGTTCAAGAAACATTTTTCCCGTAATCTGTGACATTGATTTTTTTGTGCGATTTTCTTCGTCGGATCAATTGTCAGACACCCTGTATAAGCCCTTAATTAAAGGAAACGAGATTTAATTTATTTTTGAAAAACAAAAGTAGAGCTACTGACGGAATACATATAATGTATTTTATTCACTGGATCGAGTGAAGAAGTCACTAAATTCGAACACGGCTAATTAGACCTGTTGATCCAAAGCTTCGGCAGCTAAGTGTCTAAAAGCATTAGGATTCGAGCTTTTAACATCAAGCAAAACATTAAATATGACAATACAATAATATCAGCAACGAATCTCATTATTTTAGAATTCCATAGGTAGGTACGAGGCAGTTTCATTTCATTTGAAAAAGGAGGAATTTCGTTGTATTGGAATAAATGAAAACGCAACGATTTTAACATAGATGTACCTGTCGATTGGTTGGTTTTATAATTTGCACGCGTCCTTTTGCCAGTTTCGGCGTCCTAGCGTGAAAGTGAATTTTTCTAAGAAACTTGAAATTTAACGTCGTAGATAAATCGCACGTCCCGAGATTCCTTTCGCTAGTCGGAGCGCCCCCTCCCCCACCTTTAGGCATCTATTAAAACTTCAAAGAAAGCTCCGACAGGACGGAGAGGAAGAAAGTTGTTATTCAAGTATTTCAAAGGACCAACCAGTGCATTAGGAAACGTTTTCCGAGTATCTTAAAGCAATATTCCGAACGAAGTTCGGCCGAATTTCGACATCAAAGCCGCTCGCTCTCGATGTAACGATTTTAAGCACGTGACTACATAGCTCATTTTCGCCGCCGCCGATAACGCACGTACGTGCGGATTCCGGGGACCTCGGCGGCGAAACTTTCGTGTTTCGCTCCGGGACCGGAGCGCCGACTTGATTGCACGAGCACGATACGAGACACGATTTATTTAAGTTTATCCGAAACAGCGGTGCCCGTGTGCGTTTACCGCGAGATCGTGTTTGTTCTGAATATTTAAAATAAATATGGCGTATTTATTTTATCAAGAAAAGAAAAAGAAAATTTGTTACAGTTTATTTTCCGCCTGTGTACGAACACACCCTGTACAGCACATATTTCAACGTTACGATCTATTTTTAGCACACTTCGTTTTGTTTCCCACATTACGCGTAGGAATTTACAATTCCTCGTCCGCGTAATTTACCCAAAACTTTCTTTTTAACATGCTTTTCGCTAAAAGCTTCAGATCAGACGAACAAGTTCATTGTATAAAATTAGCCCCATCCTTGCTTAGGGTTGGAATTGCGCTTACGCGGTGATTATTTGTCCAATTTAAGGAGAACTACTTTATGACGCGGACGACGACGGGTGGTCAAATTCTTTTGTTTTAAAGAACATCCGCAGCTGAAACCGGTGTCACGTGAAATCGTTGTAACAAAACTATTGCCGTAGGAGATAAACTACGGCAACCACTTGTGCGTGGTAGCAATTGACAGACGGGAGCTAAAGAAATCGGTCGGGCTCAGCGAAATCGGTCGGACTTACCTGAGACGATCTTGAATAGTGGTAACGTCTAATATCCCTGCAGCTCAGTGAAGACGGGCGTGAGTAAACTACGTTACGCACAAGTGTACGTCGCCGAAGTGGGCGGGATAACCCAGATGTTAAATAAACTCGGAGAAGGGGGCGCCACCTAGCTTGTAGCGACGTTACCGTAAGAGTATAGGTCAACGTTAGGGGTAGACCTATTAAAGTTACCCTGTATAATCCGACGCTGAATGATTTGCCGATGCACGGATAAATTAACCAGAAAATAAGAAGGCACAAAAACGCTTTAACAATAATCTTTAATATCGTGATAAATGGTAGGCGACATATCACAATTCTCCTTATAAAATGGAGAGCCATAAAAAAGGCGAACGGCCCATTTAAAATTAAAAATATGTACAACACCGAAAAATCTACCCGCTCGCGTATGGTACCAATCGCAAACTTCACATAGCAATAACAAAATTAAAACTTTCATCAAAATCAATGAAAAAAACGTTATTTTAAGAGTAAAAGTGACAACACAATCGAGATTATTCGCAGAAGGCGATCACTATTAAAAAGGTTTTCAAAGGTTACACCATAATTACTAAGCAAAATGCAAGCCAGAGGGGCTGCCAAAAATAACCCTGAAAAATTGCGCCACTTCAACAAGTCTAAATTAAAATCCAATTGTAGCCAAGGGCGTGGCACTATACCGGGGAAAATTCTCGTAAAAATCGTACTGTCGGACGAGATGCGAAGCAACGATAAGCAAATGGATCATACCCTTATCCTGGACATCCTACCCTGTAGTCGGTTACCACGAAGTCCTTCGGTCCTATGGCAAGACCTACGGCGACCGAGGGGTGGAGGGCGGAAGCTCAAGGGCGAATGCGGAACGATCCCAATGCGGGGGGAGACTCGGTACGAGTAGTGCGTGCGAGTGGCACGTGCGAACGAATTTCCAAAGTCCGGAGCCAGCTAAATTTCCAAGCCTGGTAAAAAACGGCTTTCGGGGCCCGAATCAAGCGGGTTACGAAGCCCGGTACAAGCGGCTATAGAAGAAAACGGAGAACAAAAATTAACAAGATGCCGAGGAAAACGGCGTGGACAATCACAAAAAACTTACCTCGTAAATGGACGATTACGAGCCTGACAAACAGCAATCACCAACAGCGATCGAGGGGGGATCTCTAATATCAAATCCGAAAACGTCGGGACTAAACGAGCCCGAAAAAAATTAACGCCTGACCAGTTTTATCCTCCGAAGAGCGTCGTTCAACCACCAAAACCAGAACGCACAAACACGACAACCGGTCAAAACGAGAGATCCACCACAAGTGAAACAAAATGCCGGCCGCGCGTATCCGCTTGCAGCGAAAACCCAGAATACAAATCCACTAGATGCTACACGGGCGATCATGGCTTCATCGCAGCCGACAAAATAGTCGTAAAAAAGAAAATCACGCTACAAGAGAAAAATAACGTAACACCGGGGCGTATGTTCGTAACCCTTGCCCTTTATTTTGATTGGTTTCCGCTGATGTCACATTCTTATGTTATTGGTACGATTCAAACAGACCACCGTTCATCTCACTTTATACCGTTTTCTACCCCTCTCGATTTTGCAAAACGCTGGAATTGCCAGTGTGTTGTCGACCGTCAGGTGATTTGTGTGTAATTAGTTTTGTGGGCTCCCGCTCTGATTTCTCTTGGAGGAAGACAATCGACTTACGGCTGTTGGCCTACTCTGCTGATTAATTCATCTGTACGAGGGAGTTGACTGTGTGGCAACCCGTGTTCAGCCTACGTCCTATTCTGACTTAGGTAAGGTTTACCCGATTGTTTTGCATTATCTTGCAGTTCACGGTCATTTTGCTCCCCTTAGGCTTTTCGCTCTGGCTGTCATTTCTTCGTTCGGACGACTATCCCGTGCGTGCGACATTTACTGGGATCATCATACCGCCACTAGTACCGTACTGACCCCCCAGTGCGCAAGGAGACCGGCCCGCCGAGGAGCAGCGACGCCGCTTGCCGCTTTGCAATGGTGGAACGCCCCTGATTCGACAGACGTATGAAAGCTACGTAATCAGGTCGGATATTTATGTTTATTTATTCTTGTGTTACGGTGGTTTTGATGTTGTCGCTTTCGCACACGTAAATTTTGCGTATACTCGCGAAGTAAACTCCATTTCGGAGGAACTCACCTGTTATCTTGCGTTACGCTTACAAAACGTACTTCATCGAACGAGTTCTTCGGCGTTTTTTTTATTTATTTAACTTTGTATTGATTTCGGATCCGAACTGTTAGGATTTACTGTTTAACGTTAGCTGTGTTGTTCACCTTTTGATTTATTTGATTATTTGTGATCAATTGTTTAATAAAATTGTTTCATGCTTTGGACGTATCGTGTTTTTCTTAATTTTTACGCGAATTCCTTTAAAAAAAAATTAAGTGGCGCCTATTTTGGATTGGCCTTCGCGTTATGGTTTAAGAACCCATCCCCGTCCCACTGAAGCTGCCGGTGACACTGGATTAATTTCGCTCCGGTGTTAAACTTCTACTTATCTACACAGGTAGGTAGCAAATTACTACATTTTTAAAAATTAATCACCATTATAGACTTAAATTTTTTAGCGTTTTTAAAATTTCATACACACGCACTTAATGTCAAAGATGAATGAATTTTATTTAATTTTGCGACGTTGCGTTTCTTTCCTGCGATTTTTGGATTTCATTCCGGAACTCCTAGATTCCTTAAATTCACATTTAACGGTGCATCACCGCGCAAGCAAAATAATTAAAAAAAGAATTTCATTTCGTCCTCGACTATTTTCCCTTCGCCCTCTGACAACGTCGTCGTCGTTGCCCCAAACAAATTCGTATTTAATGTGTTTCCGGTCTAATATGTTCGCCGCCACGCATCCTTGCGAGACGCCACCGTCCTTTATTAAATTTCCTCGGCCGAGATAGAGATTGATAGCGAGCGTTCATTTGCGTACACGGTATTTTTTTTTTGTCACGTGTCGCTCATAATCGGCGGCGGCGGGAAAAGCAGAATCTCGCTTTCCAATTTCCGCCGGAGAGTTCATTATGTCAGGCAGCGCGAGCGATTCATTAAAAGTTGTCAGTTTTCACTTCGCTGATCTTGTATTAAATTCGAACACGTGTGTGTGTGTGTGTGTGAAACGTACGCTTCGTAATCGCATTTTACGCCGAGAGTGTTCTTGATTATTATTTTTTTTTTAATGAATCAAGTTGTTAGCCCGGAACGTTCTATTATTATTCTAAACACGATTCAATCGACTTTTGGGATGTAGAAATGTGAATCATCATTTCTTGATGATGTGCGGGGGGTGTTTCAATTTCTAAATTGTTGAAAAATTCCGGCTAACGACGACATAAATCATGTGATGATAATAATGCAGCCCCCTCTATAATCGCGGGGGTTATACGCGTAGGATTTGCATAAAATGCCCATGTAATATTAATCCCATCAAAAATACATTAATTACGCACGAAATGATTTATAATATTTTAACTCGGCAACGTCATTATCCGCAGCGCACCGCGTTTTATGTTAATTCGACCGATTCATCATCATCGCCCCAATAGACAACGGCAATATGCGTTGAAATTATACCCCCGAACAAATAAACAATTTGCGGGACCTCGTCCGCTCGTAAATTATAATTTGGCCGCGTAATCAAGTCACTTACGTTTCGGTTTTCTACCCCCCCGGGCGCCGCCGCCGCCGCCCCCTTTGAATGGATCCCGTACTCGTTCTCGTTCTCGTTCCCGTTCTGCTCGATTGGAGTTTGATACGCCGGGCTCGTCAAAAATGGATTAGGGGGCGCGGGGGCGGTCTTGGCGTATGAGGTTATCTGACGTCGAATGGAGATTTGATGGGATTAATATTTGTCGAGTTGCGGTGGCGTAAAATGCAATTTGCCACACGCAAATTGATAATATTCGCCCCCGATTCAGCGCAAGTTGTCGGATTAAAAGCACAGCCGAAGCAACCGGGGAAATCGATTTCGTCCGGAAAATCAGATCAACGTTCGGGCGAGTATTGTTATCTTTCAATCACATTAATAACGGATAGATTTTACAATGGGGATGTAACTAAAAATCACGTCCACCATTACTGTTAAATGTAAATATCGTTTTTGTAATGCAGAGTCGATAATAAAATTAAATGCATGAAACTACAACAAATTTTATTATTGCGTATATAGAGGATATAATCGATTGAGTTTCATAAAGAAAACACGAGAGAGAATAACAATAAAGTCTTCTCAGCAAATAATAACCAAGTACATATAGTATACGATATCAAATAACGTCTGGTTTAATTAACATCGCTATGGCAATATTGAGAGGAATATATTTGCGGTGGTGAATGCAGGACGAACGCCCGATATGTCGGGAAAATATTTCGGGGTGGCGTTATTGAGGGGTCTCGTTACGAGAAATTAAGCCGGAAAATGAATAGAGAGCCGGAACGGTAAATTAACTCGAAAATTCCGTAACTTTGTGAGCACTGCTTCGCTCGTGGAACGAGATTCGCCCTAAACCTCTCAGCTTAACGTGCCGGTGTCTCTGCTGCATGCCGAAACCCTGATGTTTGATTTTCTTTGAGCGGATCGAGCTTTTATACTTACGGCGAAAGTCAGAATTTCGATTTTTTTTAAGCTCGCGACGAAAAACCAAGTTTGTGGCTCTTGTACTTTTAAACGCTTGATGAAACTTCACTCACTGGGCCGGTAATTTAATTCTGCCGAGTCAGAGCCAGGATAAGCCGCGTACGAAAAAATTATTTTCTAATTTTGCCTCTGTCTCTCGCAGTGACACGCACGCGAAAAAAACGTCGTAAGAAACGGAAACCCCCACTCGCCCCACTTCATTCAATTTCTACATTATACATTTTTCTTTAATTTAATTTAGACTGAACTCCCATCAGCTGTTTTATTTCTAGTTTTTGTCGACTTTCTTTGTCTCTTTTCATCCCTTGTACAGGGTGAGTGACAATTGTTTCGACTAAAAAAAAAATGCTCAAGAAAATCGATGTCACAGATTAGGGGGAAAATGTTTTAACAAATCTTTTGAACGGTTTAAAATTAAAATCAAAATCAAGTTGCGATCTGCGTACGAAATACGACGCCGCGTTCTATAAATGCGGCAATATATTAGGACTATAAAGTTTTGTATTGAGTACTCGCTTGCACACAATGCGACCTTGGCACACATCAATTCGTTTTATTACATGTTTAACGGCTGGGAACGGAAGTCTGAGTTGTTTCTTTTACGCGACGTAATTGTTAGTCAAAAAGTAGAGAATTTCAGGGTATTCGGTCGGGTAGCCAGATTAAAAAACCTTCTTTCAGTGCTAAGCTTTCGCTAAAATTTATTAGCTTCTTCAGAGAACGTTCTGTAAACAAGTTGATTGTAAGTGAAAAATGTAGGTTAAAACAACAAAAAACTTATGAAATGGTTTTCTTACATGTAACACTAGCAACTAAGATTAAATCTATAAAACACATGTCACCACACGAAACAATTTGTTTAAAACATGTTAATTTGAATGAAAACGTAACATTTTTCAATTAAGACGTACTTTCGATTGAAATGCAACAAGATGGCAGAGCCAAATAAGCAAAGTGGGAATTTTAAAATGCGCATGTGCAGATTAGAAGTGAACTGTAGGTTTAAGTTGGAATTATTTGCATTACTTATACTAGAAAATTATTATTATTTCTTTGTCCAGAATTCTGACATTGTCAAAATCTATTACATGATTGTAAACTTGTGAATGTTGAGCTAAAGCATTGCTTCGAGATTCTAGTTTTCAGCCAAGTGAAACATAGACAATACAAAATAGCCTGAAAAATATAGCAAAACAAAAACTTCGACAAGAAGGGAGATTGGTGTAATACACTTAGAAAAATGCTTTTCCTTAATAATTATCTAACTTTTCAAGCAACAATGACATTGAGCTTACCGACGATGCTTTTTCTTAATAATTATCTAATTTTTCATGCAACAATGACATTGAGCTTACGGACGACGAATCTGAAATTATTTTCTCGTATCCGTATTTTAGGAAAAAAAAAACACTATTGATTTAGATTTACAAGAATTGTTTCGTTAGCGAGCCAATTTATTTTAAAATAACTGACACAAAGTTTCACGGAAAAAAACTTCTGCTTTTTCTACCCCGAAACCGATAACAAACTTTGGAAAATTTTAATATTAAATTAAAAAAAAAAACCGAACTTAGAACAAAAATTAATGAAACCAAAGTTATGACGACAAATTAATGCGAACCAAACTTAAGGAACCCAGAACTGCTTGTTTTTCTCTCGCGGCGACTATTTAAGCTTTCGCTACCACCCTGGAAAACCAAAGGGAATTTTTTTCAAAGTCAGCAATATTCCCGCAAAACTCGTGGTTCATTCGGGCTTCTAGCGGCGAGTCGCTTTTCACTAGATGGCGTACTCGTCTTGCTTTCACCGTTTTTATCCACGTGACGCGCTCAAGGACCGAGATGCTAGCCATACGGCGCCGGCGTATTCATCTGCGAATGCTGAATCCGTGGGAATGAGAAATTTTATCATCACAACCTAATATCGCATCTGGTTTGAAAACACGTTCAAATCTCATAAAGCGATAGTGTTTCCTGTTCTCTGATTTCTTTCAGGTATAGCAGGAATAGCTTAGAAAAAGAAAATAATTTCGAAATTTTCTTTACGCATTTCTCGGGTCCCCTTACATTACTAAAAAGTGAATTAATTGTGACAGGATTAAGTTTAGCTATTTTTATGTTTGAATTATTAATAAATTTAACAATATTGGAGGTAAAATTCGATATGTAGGAGAACCGTTTGTAAACGATTTTTAAATTAGAATTACGGTTGTTATTGGAATTGGAATTATTATTGCAAAAAAAGAATTTTGTTGACTAACGTAATTGGATAACCATTATTGCAGAAAATTGTTTTTAATCTTGTCAAGTTTTTTTTCTTAGAAAATTGATTGATAGGATGATGGATGTGTGGATTTTTGATACCAATCAAGTAAGATTGAATTGTCTTGTGATCTGATGACTAAAGTATCTAGAAAGGGAACAGAGCATTCTTTTTCCTGTTCAACAGTGAAGACTAATTTAGGATGAGAACGATTAAATATATTTCTTGTAGTTTCAATCATATCACAGGAAATAGAGCAGATGATGTCATCAACATATTCTTTAATCAAAGCAAAATTGAACGGTAATTTGAGTATAACTTCATCTAACAGACGATCCGTAACTATTTGTGCTAAAATGGGACTCAGAGGAGAACCCATAGGGACTCCTGAAATTTGTTTGAAAAATTTATTATTAAAAGAGAAATAATAGAAAATTAAGTATTGCTACCTACCTGCGTAGATAGGCAGAAGTTTTACATTGGAGCGAAACTTTACTCCAATGTTGCCAGCCAGCTACAGTGGGACGGGAGGGTTCAAATCCAAACCGCGAAGGCCAAAACCCATAAGAAAATAGGCGCCACTTAATTTTTTTTGAAAGGGGGACAAGGTGAAAATTAAGAAAACCCGTTACATCCAGAACACGTCAATTTACTTAGTCACAAACAACAATCATAAAAGAATATACACAAATAAATAATATATGGGGAACACAAACGTTTACAACATATTCAACTTGGTCGGATCCGAACTTCGCATTAAACTATATTAAAATAATTCAAATCGTAACTAATGCAACAGAATACAAAAGAAGGCAATCTCCGGTTATTTGCACGCGTCAACGCTCGTCTACTTATATCATATTTAAATTACACCGGCAGTTACGCAATAAGTTGCAAGTTTAATTGCGGCAAAATCAAAGTAATGGATCAAAACTAAATCCGCGAAATATCGCTCAAAACTAAGAAAAGAAATTGTAACGCTCCGACCTTTATTCCTTTGATGTCCGATTCGTTTGTCGGTGTCTTTGCGGCAATGTCGCAGCGACGCTTTGTAGTGTGCCGGCTTCCGCGTAGAGGGGCGAGGGAGGGAACTTCCAACGCCGTAATTCGCGATGCACCCAACGAGAAATAACTCTTGATATAGGTCCAAGATTAAAATCTAGGATTAACGATAGCTCTTGCTAGAAGCTCACGATAAAAGCCTATAAGCAATGAAATAAAACGAACACATAAGTCAAACCGAGAGTTGCTGCGTATAGAACTTACCTCGGTCTGTTACCGAAGCTGGGACAAACCACGGGACACGCGGTTTTTCCTGTCTCACAACTGGGTCTAATCAGAGTCGGCAATTAGCCGTAGAAATGCACAAACATCCCTTCGATGTAATGGCACGCACAAATAAAAATATTTACGAAAAGAGAGTGTGACCCAAGAGACGGCAAGTTTCGTTCTGACAATAGCGCAACATTTCTCGTTTGACAAACAAGGAACGATTATAAACAAGCGAGACACCTTCTAAACTTACCTCCGGGGAACTTTCTTAGTAACAGTGGGAACCAATCGGCTGAAAGGGCAAAGATCACGCATAATACGCGTCCAGAAGTAGAACTTCTTTATAATTCGTTCAATTCCTCACATACACGCGATTTTGAACTCAAATAAGGAGGGATTACGTATATAAAATGAATTCGTTTACATAAATGAAGGTCCTGTTAATAGAAATATGCTAAAACGAAAGTTTAAGAAAAATTACGCCGGCGAAATACGGGTATTCCTACACTGACTGCAATGTGTACAACGACGCGGTCCAAGGAATAATCCGACACGTCGAATTTCGCATATACAGGGCGTGTTCGGAACAGAAATGACGGCTGGACGGTGGCAATGCATATACAGGGGGTATTCAGAACAGGAATGAAAAAAAAATGAACTGTAACAGTATTCTTAAAAATTCAGTTTTGTTTAAACTTCAAAAAGGTTGAATCAAATTCCAATCGTTACCAACAGTATCGATCACTAAATCAGTAGGAATATTTGTGAATAAAGATACAACATCCAGATAAAGTTATTAGGCAATTTTAAGTTTTGAAATTGTTGTACAAAAACGAATTTTTGATGTGAAATAATTGCGCCCCGGCACAACTATTTTCCGACTTATAATTCGTGTCGTGAAAGCAAATAGCAACAATGCCGCTGCCTCATAAGCTAACACGCACGAGATGGCAGTCGAAGCGGACAAAACGTGTCATCGCAAACATGTAAATGTTGGTTGCGAGTCGTCAGGATCGCAATGGGGCCCCCGAGCATATTCTGTATAGCTATTTCGGCCCTAATTGGGGCCTCATCAGCAGAACAGTAGCCCGAGAACTCCATTGCAACCCCGACGACCAACAAGATATATGCACGCTTAGCGCGTGAAAGCAAACATGTGAAATAATTGCGCCCCGGCACAACTATTTTCCGACTTATAATTCGTGTCGTGAAAGCAAATAGCAACAATGCCGCTGCCTCATAAGCTAACACGCACGAGATGGCAGTCGAAGCGGACAAAACGTGTCATCGCAAACATGTAAATGTTGGTTGCGAGTCGACAACAGTCGTTATAATCGTTTCGGTTTTTATACTTAAACAGAGGTACTCGTAAGTATGTCAGATGCAAACTTAGCTAAAAAAATAGCCAAGTGAATTTGTAGAAGAGACGATAAGGAAACATCAGCTTTGTGAATTTTTGGTAAGCAATAAAGTTTTGGAGACACAGAATTGTACGTCGTAAGTCTTCTGAAACTTTCTTCATTTATGAAACCTGAAGTCTTCAGAGATTTAAGAATCTCATTGGAATTAGATTGGTTTGGCCCCGTGGGATCCTTATTTAAAGATACGTAAGTGATTCCATCTTCTAATAGAGATTGTGTCTTTGATATACACTCGGCTTTTTCCATGATCGCAGTGGTGGAACCCTCGTCGTCGGCCTTTAAAACTAGTAATTTCGGGTTTTCAGAAAGAAATTTTCTACATCGGTCATACTGATTGATCATTTAAGAAAGAACCTGAAGAGAGTCTGTGTACAAAATCTGTAGTAATGTTAATGAACTGTAATCTTGTTATATTTCTGTGTTCAATAGGAACAGAATCAAGTAAACTTCCTAAATTAGTTAATAATTTACCAAGATGGATTTTGTTGGTCACAACAAGCAATTTTTGAAATCTGAAGGAATATCCAAGTTAGGAGTTTATTGACATTTTTGTTTTTGATTTGTTGTAACTGATGTTAACTCTACTAGTAAATTCCCAGTCGTCGACATCTCAGTAGGAAAATACGTTGGTTTAATTTATGTGCCAATTTGCTGTTTGTTTTATGCCAAATCTTGAGCTGGAGGGAAGCAGTTCTTCCAAAGTTAGCTTCTATTTGTTGATAAAACCCCATCTGGAAACCATTAAAATACAAGGAGTATCGATCGTCGAGAATAGACAAAAAGTAGTCTCTGTCTATTCTATTTTATTTATTTCGGCAGTCACCCTGTATTTATATCTATTGGACCTTGTGTTATAAATTCATTAAAAATGTATTGCAATTTCATTCTGACGTGTTACACACATTTTTTATTGCCCACAAAGAACGAGTTGCATACATCGACAGATCAAAGTCATGCGACATCAAAGCGTTGTTTAATTACAAGATACGTACAGCGACAGGAAAAAGTCACGTGACATCATCCTATTTGTTTTTATTTAATTCACATCAAAACTAAGGTATCCAACTGTGTTTTTATTAAAGCTTTTTAGCTTTACGATCAAAAAAAGATATGAAGATTATTTAGTTTTTAAATTAAATTAAATTACAAGAATCAAGAATCTGTGCCAATTAAAGAAACAAGCTTCTGGCCAAATCACAATATCAATTATGTTATAAATAAGATATGATAGTGAAAACAAATATACAATGTAATAAGTACATGTAGAGCTAAACGTAAGAAATACGAGTATATTCTTTAGTATCGATACCAAATATAGGAGAAGAGTCGGGCCGGCACCATACGCCTAGACCTTCAATTTCTTCTTCTTTAATAGTTGGACATGTTGTGCAAGTCTTTAACCTGTCTAGAAACTTGATGGTTGCATGTTTTGAGGACACAAACCAATTAGGTTGTATTTTATCAAAAAGATACAACTCAACAGCTCGCCCAAATTCCAAGTTCAACTCCAGGTCAAGTGGACTGCACTGACCAGAAAGTAATTTAAAGGGGCTCGAGAAATTAAAATCATTGCAACTGCTCCTTGCCAAATAATGTCCGCATTCATGAAATGCTAAAGTTATGAGATCAGCTCGACGTATTTCAGAGTCAGGGGTTCCCGCCAGGTTACTAGTACATATAATAATTCCGTCACTAAGGCAGGCGCCACGGAAACCCCTCAGTGGCACGAAAGTTTCCACTGTATAAATGTTCATGCAACCAATTTGTTCTCTCAGGTATTCGAAGTGAATCCTAGACGATCATTTAAGCAGGACTGAAATGCTTGTAACATTGCATTACTCAACAAAGACGTAACAACAAGCTCTTTCATTTCCGTGGATGCAGGCACCACAATTTTATTGGAATCTGCTTGGATAAATACATCAGTTAATAGCAAAACATTTGCGTAGTTTTCAGTATAAATCCTGCCATTCACCCAAGTTTTTAATTTTAAAATATTTCCGTACATTCACTGCATGTTCGAGTTCTTCTTGAGAAATTCCTTCTTTTGTGAGCGAAGAATAAAATTTATCTAATGATGGCAGTTTTGTTTCGGAAAACTTTTCAAAAGAATCCATGTTTTCACAGGGATAAATTCCTTTTCTAATTATCTTGCCTTCTTCTTTCCTAAATAACACATCTAATTCATGATTTGATTTCTCTCAACTGACTTGATTCTAGATTAAATAACAAATTGTCTAGGCCACTTGCTAAAGGTCTAAATGAATCGATAAATCTTAATTCGATATATTCATTATCATCCATTCTTAAAACTTTACTGAAAGAAATATACTTTTCTTCGTTATTGGGTATTAATTTCAGTTGACTCTTATCTTCACCTACATTCTTGATAAACAAATGACAATCGTAGGAACTTAGATTATGAAATAAAATTGGAATAAACAATGGTCGTTTATATTTCAAATTGCAGTTTCTACCAGCAGCTCCTCTAAATTTTCCAATGTAATGATCATGATCTCTTACTTTTGGGTTGGGTTGAATCTTGCGTGCATCAAACGCGTCTAGCCCTCTGGCGGAGAAAAGCTAGACTACCGCCAGCTCCACCGTTACAGCAGCCAAGGGGCCTATTTCACCAACAACTTTGCAACCTTGCATTTTGCACTTTTCACTTTGTAAAAACAGAAAAGCGTAGTTTATTTTGGTTCTAACCAACATTTATCAGATTATTGAATTAATTTGCAAAGCTATAGAAATCAATAATATGATATAATAACAGTAGTATCGAAAAGACAAGAAAACGCAAAGTGCAACTGAACGGAAACTTAAACTGACAACTTACCAGGAGGTTCAAGTCCAAAATGATCCGCCCCAGAAGGGGGCGGAGGGTGATAACCGCAAAATAACGCAATGAATAAAAGTCAACGTTGACGTTAACAAACTTTAATTGGTAGGTCACCCTCAAATATGGTACAGTACGATACGCCGAGCGCGCATCCGACAAGCCACAAGAAATGGCACAGTAGGTGTGGTACGTACAATGAAATACATTTGTAAAACAACAATATAAATATGACAGTGAACACGCGTATCGTGTATTAAATTATGCCGTTCGTCCGGGATCCCAAGCGTACGTTTACAAAACAGGACTGAAAAGCAGTCGTAACACGTATATACAGACGAACAATTATAAAGTACGTGAATTAACGAAATCAAATAAAACACCTTAAAATTAAGCGCCAAAACCAAACCGAAATCTTCAACGCACAAGCGTTCGCCACTGTACATGCAGCGAGCGCGTGAATTCGGCCAGATAAAAACGTTAAATCGTGCGTAAAAGTTCCACAGAAGAAATGAGGCGACGAATCTCTCACAGTTCGCAAAAACACGGGTTAAACGCCACCGAATGTATCCAGCGACGTGACGAGCGTAATATAAAGAAAATTCTCAAAATTTTCTTCGAAGAAATTCCGTCTGGCAGCGTCCCGAAGCGAGCGTCCGGCCACAGCTACGGCGACAGCCCATGCCATACCGGAAAAGTTGCGGAAACGCCCAACGGGTCGGAAAGCGTACGACGGCCGAAGAATTCGTCGTCTTCGAGAAATTCCCCCGGAGGGTAGCACGCTTAATCAAACCACGTCGTCGGGAGCGGGGCAGTCACAACCTTCAGTACGGGTAAAAAGCCGTGATTTCTTTTGCTTCATCCGTCACTACATGCTATGAAACAAAACCGAAACACACGACACAATCAGCAAATAAAAAGAAAACAAACAAAGGGGCTTACCTCGGTGCAAACCACCGAGCACACGAAAAGGTGTACAACACGTGGCACGTTCTCGGTCCAAAACTGATCCCAAAATTAGTCGGAAAATGCGGTAATAACCTCTCCAAAATCCGAATCTTCCTAAGCAGATCTCATCAAATCCCAAACGGACGTCGTGAAAACCAAATCGAAACTCAAAACCGCAGAGATTGCTTACGGGGCCAGGAACAGAAAACCACACGCACAGCCAAAATGTCGATCTCGCTTCACACCATGACCACTCCTATCAAAAACCTTAATGAGTCGACGCGCCCAGAAATCCTTACGCTTCCGTCACAAAACGTGCGACCACAGGCGCGCGCGAAATTCAAAACAACACCACCAAGACGGGCAGCAGAAATTCAATTTGAAGAAGCCGTCGGAAGGCAAACCGCGTGAAAGAAAAAGACGACCGTAACACAGTAAGGAAGAGCGCAGTCGATAAGATTAGGTGGACCTCTGGGATGAGCCGGGAGTGAGTAGAAGGTTTCCACGAGGTACTTCTCTCTTTCTTCTTAAATGTAGACACTTCAAACGGGGCGAGTGAATCCCAATTCGAATCCCTCGTACGATACGTCGGTGAAACTAGGCCACACTGATTGTGAGATAGATCAAGTGTTTAGTTAATCTCCGGTTCGAATTTCCGCAGAGAACAAAGCCCAAACAAGCCATTAAAAGGAAGAATTTATAATTCTTCGGTGGGGGAGAGAACGATTTAGATATGATTGAACTAGGCTGATTAATAGGTAGGTAGTTGTTAGCCGAGTGGTTGAGTCCGTTGGCAACGGGCGTGACGCTCGGCCGGGCAACTATTAGGTGGTGGGTTCGAATCCCATCCTGGTGCATATGGGCTCTATGTGAGAGATAGAGTACTTATGTGTCGGATTGTGTTTCGGATTCATACCGGCTCCTTCGAATTGTAAGGCGAATTGTAAGTTTGAATTTGAATTGTAAGTTTGTAAGGCGAATGCCGAAGGAGAAATTAACATCTAAGTCGGTCGCAGCCGCCACCCCTCCCTGACAAGCTCTGAGCTTGGGGTAAAAGAGGGTGAAAGGGAAAAGAAAATAGGGAAGAATACTGTTGGTAGGGGGAGGTACACCTCCAGGATGAGCCGGGGGTTAAGAAGGTGCTGGCTTTACTGTTCGCCTCTAATCTCCTCTTCAACGTCTATTAAAGGGAGTATGGGGTACCTCCTTCTTTCTTCTTAAATAAATCCCTCAAATACGCGGTACCAAATAAGCAAGCAACTGAAGAGAATTTGACTAAATGGAAGAAGGAAAGATTTGAAAATAGCCGAACAGATTTAGACTGGGTGAGAAAGTGCTACCAGGTACACCTCCACCTCAACAGCGATGAGCTTGGGTCAATAAAGGACATTAAGTAGGAACAAGAGATTTTGTAAGGTTTTTAGGTTGCTTTTGAGGTAATGTGCCCAATTTTTGGTGGTCTATAGATCTTTGAGTACTTTTGGAGTGTCTAAAAATTGGGGGGTTTTGGCTCCTTTTGGTTGCTTCATATCGTTTTTTTTTAAATTGTTTTCCAATGATTTTTGCATGTGCCAATTGCTCTGGTCCAGAAGTAACATTCTATGTACTACTCTTTTTGAAGCTTTGGGATTTGAATGGGGCTTCTCAAACGTTTCTTGTAAAATGTAAACGTAGACTTTTCCAGAGTTATTATTGACCTTTGCCTCGTACCTAAGACGCTCCTTCTCTTGTACGTGTATTAATAGTAGTGAAACTTATTCGATTACACACTGTATAATGTGAACACCGGGATAATAAATAATCCCGGGCGTTGATGTCAACGTCCCCGCCGGCATTAAATCAAATTTAATGAAATATTTTCGTCCTGTGCGCTTCGCGCAGACTTGAAGATTAAGTTACTCACAATAATCTACTGCCTGGTGCAGATTGTTGGGGTTCATTATGATATCGTTAATGTTACCATGAGCCGCGCAGGTGTGAATAGAGTATCCCCCGGTGTACCGCTTAATGTTTCATGATATACGAGCCTTGTTTATTATTCAAACCCCTATTAAAACTCTTTAGTCTTACATTCATAACACGGAAGCACGGTCTTCCATTTTACGGCGTCTCCCATCTCTTCTTCTTCTTCTTCTTCTATGTGGATTTCGCGCGGGGTAATTTGAGAAAGACCTATGTATATTTTTTCCAATTATCATCATAAAAATGATACCACAAATAAATTTTTTTTGGAGTTAAATGGAATGATTCTGGTGGCTATAACCAAATTAGGCACGCCCGAAATAACCACCCTTTCAGCGAGTCGCACCGTCGGAAAGGCAGAGGCCGCCCCCCAAGGCAAAGGTTCATTCATTTATTTATTTATTTATTTGATGAGGTTTTATTCAAGTAAATATCAGCGCGCGAGCGAGGGCTGAAAGAAACGCCGGCGTTCGGGGGAAAGCTTCGCGGGTTTTACTTTTATTGCGGAACAAAGGTGGGGGCCCCATTTAGTTTAGCAACGTATGCCAAGAATAAGCCTCCCCCCCCCCTTGCAATATTTTACATCGCGAACAAAGGCTATTGTGACCGAAAAACAATGGCTCGTTCTCTTTAAGCACCAATTAACGCACGTAATCTGCCCGTTGTTTTTACGACGCTCTTCCTTGTGCTGACTGATAAAGGAAAGGGGATTTATTATAACTTGCGAATCATGATTTTTTTCAATCAACCAACAAGTGATCTCAAAAGAGTCGCCGTGCACTTAAGCTTTTAGAATTCGACAACGTCCTGAGCTTCGCTGTAACAGCCGAAACGCAGTCCTTGCATAGTAATTCGTGCATTGCAATTCATGCGACATCGCGGTGCATAAATATTTGGTCTAACTTGGCGGTTCGCGGCCCAAATTTGCCAGCGGGTAGGTTGGTAACACATGGGGTTGGACGTGCAAATTGTCCTTTGACCGTTTGGCACAGCAATATAAACAACAGTTATGAAATTGGCCTTCACGAAGTAAAAACTTTATTTCGTACGAAAGACGCGCAAATAAAATAAAACTCATTTAAATTGCGGCGTTAAATAAACTTAAAACCCGAATAAAATTTCGGTAGTAACTTAAACGGACGTAAACCGGCAGTTTGCGGCGTAAAACGAATTATTAAAGTAGAGTCATGCGATCACGACCGTTAACCCCGCCCCCCCGGCCCCCGAAATTTTAAGTTCCTCGAGATTTGGGGCAATCAAATTTAGCGGATGATTACGGTCGTGGTGGAGCAGGCATTTAATCTAAATGCGATGTATAACAACTTAAACGTCCTAACGAGCGCAGTTAAACTTAAATATTAATCCTCCACGTAATAAAAAGTAACGCCGCCGGGGGGGCTTTGTACGACTTTAAAGCATGAAGGGGCGTAATTAAAGAAATTAAAGACGCCGCAATTACTCGGCGGATTTAGGGTTTATCATCTAAGCCTCACTATCTCTAGCGTTTTTATTTGGACGTTACCCATTTTAACCCCCGAAGATTTTAGAATAGGCAACCCATCAATCAAATCAGAAATAACTACGTGCTTTCATAGTGTACTAAAAGCACGCAAGTATAATGTGTTGCCTATCTTTTAATTTTAAGGGGTGTGACTCGATTAAAAACGGACAGTCCACGCGTTCTATATTTTCATGATAAGTAATAAAAACGTCCCATCCGAATGAATAACAATAATATAAAATGAAAAGCAGCTTTTTACATCTGCTCGTGCATGCACCTGTCTATGCATATGCAAAACACGTTAGCGTGGCTGTGTTCACATTCACAAGCTGACGTCGGTAATTATGTTCCCAATTTAAAATATGTAGTCATTACGAAAGCAACGTCCGTCCAATAGGTTTCCCGACACCCCATTTCCATTCTCGTCCCCCCTTCCCCCCATTCAAGCAACAGCACGACGAGAAATGTTAATGAACAAGTGTAAACGCAAACAAAAGATAAAACGCCTTACGTTCCTGCAACAATTTTTGTATGTAAACAAGGGAGTATGAAGGGGGGTAAGCAAGCAACCCCTGGAAGTTTCAATGCAGAGAGCGCTGCGGTGTTTAGTTTACATTATCATCCGGGGCCGTGGAAGAGCCCGGGGGTTGGGTGGGGTTGCAGCGTATTTACCTGGAGCGACAGAGCCTTTGTCGCGCGCAAAAGCATCACCCCCTAAAAGCCACCGCCGAACAAACGAGCACACTGACACGGATATGTATTTTTTTCCCTTCCGAACAAATACCAGCGGCTGCAAGCCACAAGTCAAAAATATATTACCTGATTTGTCAGCGTCACGGGGGCGACTTTTTTAACGGCGGGACGGGTGGAAGAAATTTTTCAATCGTCGGAAACCCCGGCGAATTTTTATTAAAATAAACTCCCCTTTGTGTCGGGTAAACTCCGCCGCGACGCGCCGCGCCGCCTCGGTTTTTTATTTTCTTTTGACGACTGCCCCGCTTCTTTTTACAACTTTTCGCGAAACGAAAACGCGAAACTTGTTAGTCTTGCGTTTATAAAGAGATATAATTCACTAATTAAGTGGAGTTCTGCTTCTTTTTTCGAGCTTTTGATGCTTCGGGGGTCTTGTATCCGATGTTTGTACCTTAATTAAAATAAATAACCGCTTCGCATCGGATCTGTTCGCTGACCTGACGATAAGAGGCGTAAAGGAAGGTTTCCTGAAAGGAATTTCTTAAAATCTTTCTCTGGAAAGCAAATAAATATAAAACTATACTTTGGCGGCATTAGTTTAAAATTTAAACTAATTACAGAATTCTTGCATTACACTATAAAATATGTAATGACAATTGCATAGGATCATGCAGTTTACCAAATCACTGTTTCACAATTTCGACTCCTGAAAGGAAACCGACTGTCATTAGAGATGTTTACGACCCGTTGCCGCTAGCTAACAAAAGCAGATTGTGCTTAACGGTGCTTTCAGTCAATCTCAATTAAAGAAAAGAATAAGCTATTGTTACTTATAGCTTAATATAACAATACATTTATTAACAATAATTTACAACTAATTACAAGTACAATTACTCACATTGTATCTGGGGCACTTACGGACAATTAGACTAGTTGACACTGGCTAGAACTCTTCTAATTATGCGCTAACGTTCGATCTGTCGCCTTTTTATAGGGGTTTTGTGACGTCAATGATTGCCTTGACATTTATGCACACGGCCCTGCGTTAGATCTGTGTCCGTAGATGAGTCATAAGATTTTGCGCACGGCCCGCGAATGAATTATCGCAGGTGGATCTTCCAACGCGGGTGAGTCATACGTTACATAATTGCAAAGGAGTCATTCTTATGTTTATGTTATCGTCTTGTGTTTATGTTACGCTCGACTGATTTTCAGCTGTACATCTTTGCTAGTTCTCTTCTCCTAGTTACATTATTTACGGTTTGAAATATGATAGAAAAAGATAGACCAAAGATGAATACCTACTATTGGGTATAAGTTTTAAATTTTGTAATATGATGGGCATGACATGAATATCGAAACAAACATAACGAAAAAGCACGAAAAAGCAGAACGAACAAGGAAGATGAATGGGGACAAAGTTAAAAAAAAAGGAAAAAGTAGGGGAACAAAGACAAAATAATGAAGGCAACACGGAATCTACGGAGAACCAACGAGAAGAATTGAACAACGAGAGTAAGAAATATAATTTGGAATTAATAATAGCCCAAGAAACAAAGCAGAGTGGAAACGACATAACCGAACTGCAGGATTATATTTTTTTAACAGCGAAGGCGAAAATAGGATCACAGGAGTAGGCTTTCTACTTAACAAGAATTTAGTAGGGACCCTAATAGAATTCAAACCAACTACTGCAAGAATGTGTTACATGAGGCTAAGAGGAGAATTCCAAAAAATAAGCGTATTTAATGTGCATGCACCAACGAAAAAGAAAAGTATGGCAGCGAAGAATTTTATAATGAATTGAATAGAAGATACGATAAAATTCCAAGTTATGACCCTGAAAATTGTTGTAGGGGACTTTAATGCAAAAACAGGCAAGGAAACAATATACTTCCCCACGATAAGAAGGTTCAGTTTATACGAAAGGACATCAGAAAATGGAGCTCCGTTAATAGATTGTGCTGAAGAGGAAAAAATTGTAATAAAAAGCACGGATTTTCAAAGAAAAGAGATACATAAAGGAACTTGGATGAGCCCAGATGGCAGGATAATAAACCAAATCGACCACGTACTAATAGAACGAATTGAAGAAAATAACATATTAAATATAAGGAGTATCAAAATAGAACAAATTATTCCGACAAAGAAGAACATTAAAAGAACAAATAGAACAGCAGCAATAAGACTAAAAGGAGAGGGAAGCGGGAAGAAATATGAGAAACAGCTAAATAAGGAAACGAGATGGTAAAGGAAGAGGGAAATATAAAGGAAGTTTGGGAAGAAATGAAAACAAAAATGAAACAATGTGCAGAAAGGAGGAAGTCAGGACAAAGTGGTTTGATGAGATCTGCAAGGAAAAAGTGGAGAGAAGAAATAAGGCAAGACTGGAGATGATCGTGAACGGTACGGAAGAAAATAGACGAACATACCATAGAGAAAAGAAAGAATGTAAAAGATACTAAGGTATAAGGAGAGAAACCATCAAGAACAGAAGAACATTTTAAAAGTAAGGAGATTAGGAAGTTATACAGAGGATTAAGAGAGGAAAAAAATTAGATACAAACAAGAAATTAGATTCCTCAGAGAAGAAAATGGGCAGTTAAAACAGATGAGGACAAAATAATGAAGAGATGGAAGGAATATTTCGAAAAATTGTTGAATAACACGACACGAGAGACAGAACCAGGGCAAGAGAAGGAAACGGAGAATAGACAGGGAACATGGAATAAAAAAAAAGGCAGGGGCCATCTAAAGAAGGAAAGGAAATTATTAATAAGCTAAAGAACAATAAAAGTGCACGAGGAGATGAGATAACGGTAGAAATGATAAATACGGTGGAGAAAAACTGTTTTACAGTAATAGACAACATATGGCAACAAGAACAGATGCCAGAAGAATGGAGTGAAGCAATTGTGTATCCAATTTACAAACAGGAGGAAAAAACAAGATGTGAGAATTACCGAGGAATAGCTTTGCTGAACGTGATGTACAAAATATTGGCCATTAGTAAAAAAAATAGAGTAATTAACTAAATAGACGGGTTAATTGGAGAGTACCAAGCGGGATTCAGAAAGGAAAGAGGAGTAGTAGACCAAATATTTACACTAAGAGAGATACAGGCAGAAAGTTTTGAACACAAGAAAAAAGCGTGGACTTCAAACAAGCATATGAAAATTTAACTTGAAGGCTTCTGCGGCCATCGTCCATGTTTGAATTGGCTTCCGGTTGGAACCGTGTCACGTTTACTTCTTCTACTACCGACGTTTCGTTCTCCATTGCAGAAGAACTTCCTCAGCAACACCACCAGCAGCAGCAGCAGCCCTGAGGAATGGAGAACGAAACGTCGGCAGTAGAAGAAGTCAACGTGGGGAACAATTGTTACAGGCACTGAGAGAAATGAATATTTCAGAAAAGTTGACAACAATGATAAACTTGACGCTGTACCGACTTGAGAGTAGAATAAAAGTCAAAGGGAAGATGTCAGAAAAAGTTAGAGTGACAAGACAAGGGGACCCACCATGACCGAATTTGTTCAATTTAGCACTAGAAAAGATCATACGCCAAGCAAATGTTAGTAGGACAGGGTTAGTATAATAAGGATGGATGACAGACTTCCGAAGATGATGATGACACATAGTATTGGAGGAAGGAGGCTAGACGGTTAGGCAGACCAAGACAGAGATGGAAGAAGGAAGTAGAGGACGACATAAAAAAAGATGGACATCAGACAATGACGGGAAAAAGGCAAAGGATAGGAGCCCATACCATAACCTTAGTTCTCTATTGTTGGTACCCTTGAAATTCACGCGAATATTGACGAAAAATAGAACTTGCTGTCAAAGTAAAGCAGCCTTAAGAGTTCAGGGTGCCTACGTGCCAGTCGTCATATTTCTCAATGTTGCACAATATTGCATCAAGAAAATTATACGTTGTTATTTAGTTCTACAGTATCTCTCCATTTCACTCTGTCGCCTGGCTAAATCTGAGTTCATTCGTAAAGACTCCCGTCGTAGCCGATGGTTGGAGAGTACGCCGCCCTCGTTCTCGCAGTCACACTTGCATCAACGCTCATGCCGTGCGTTCCTCTTGTTTGTGTTGGGGAGTAAAATCTTTGTGTTTCTCTCGTGGAATTTTGTGATTGAAACCTGAAACGGAATCTTTCATAAATTTCATAACACCCCGGGAAAAGCGTCCTCGGACGAAACCCCTTTAAGTAGTCGACGAGCTGATCATTAGATCATTAGTGTGACAAATAATTAGAGTGATAGCTAGTCAGAAGTTGTTATTATAATTGTGAACAATCATGTAAGTTTATTGTGTATAATTATGACCCTTATTTCATGTTACATAAATTATTACCGTAACATTAATAATAAAATCTCAGTCTGATCTTGTCTTTAATAAAGACAATATTTAAATAAAATCTGCTGGAAAGATGTTGGGCATACTTTTGTTATCAGAAAAAACACTCAATCTGGCAACGCTGCATGCCATAATTTTTTTAAAATAAAAATAGGTTCTTTTTCGATGAAAATATAAAGTATTTGTGTTTCACTGTATAATCTTGAAGAGATTTAAATTTACACAGCCAGCGAAACGTTGATAAGCGAGCGACTTTAAAGAAGTCCGAACAAGTACATCATGGACTTGTCATACCTCATACCTGATTCATTTGTTTACCATCTTAAATGGCAACACTGGCTGGCTGTACATACCATACGTTTGATTCTTATGGACGATTTTTTCACCATGTTTAACCTAAGGTTAATTTATCTAACAGTTGGAATGTGACGTACAGTTGGCCGTACACATACTAAGTGTCACATTCTTACTGACAGATAAATTTAACCTCAAGATAAGGCGATGAAGAAATCGGGTATTAGTCGAAACTTAGTCGCACTTGTCTTAAATCCGGTAACACTTTAAGTGAAACACCCTGTGTAGTAAGAGGCGTGTTTTAAATTCGCTTTTATTTATACACGGTGATTCAAAATTATCTCCCAATATATTCAGGGCGAATGAACATAAAAAATAAGGTTACCTTTTTATGTAAAGTTTTTTCCAAAAGTGAATAAAACGGAAGTTATAATCAATCCCCTGAAAGAGGGGTGAAATGTATTGGTTTTCTTTTTTTGACGACATCTGAATCCTTTAATTTATCGGGGTCGTTTTTAGTAACGAAATGCAATAGATGTGTGCTAACTTTTAAACCTCGATTACTCGAAAACGGTTCGGTTTACCGAAATGCAACAAGAGAACCTTTTTGTGCCAAATAATCTAAAGAATATTGTCCTCATAATTTTTTGACGAAATATGTAAAAAATAAAAAGTTAGAGATCAAATACTGAAAAGTTTACCCTTTAAAAGAGAGAGGGATCTAACAAATACATTGTTTATTGAGTTTAATAAGTTAGTTTGATAACTTAAAGGATTCAGAAAAAATTTCCGAAAAAGGCAAAATTTTTCATCCCTCTTTCGGGGCTTATAACTCCCTGATTATTCCCTTTGGAAAAAAAAAATTATATAAAAAGGTGATCTTATTTTTTGATCCTGAAGATATCGGGAGACAATTTTGAATCACCGTATACAATAGAGCAATTCCTGTTCTGTCACCGCGTTTTTCTTCTTCAAGTTTCAAAGAAACGATCGGTATGTCTCATTAAAAAAAAATTCAAAAATTAAGTTCCCATCTCGTCTATCAAACAGATTATGCAAATTTCTCTCCCGTTGTAATCCAAGTAAAAGAAAATTTCTATTATTCAGCCGCTTGGGGGTCTCGGGGGGCGGCGGAGCGAACGAAATTTTAATTAAAACAAAGTCTCGAAGTGGCCTCCGCCCGAACGAATCGCAGAAAAATGCGGAACAAACAGAAAGAGCGAGGACCGATTAATTAAAAACTAATTAACAAATCTCTACCATCTGCCCGCCGCGCCGCCGACGTTCTCCGTTTTAATATCTGAATAACCTGGGTCCGCAGGGATGCCCAAGGTGGAATTATATTGTTCTGTATTTTTTTTGTTTTTTTTTTTTTGGGGGGGAAACTAATTTCTCACGGAAAGGCGAACAGCTGACAGCCGCAATTATTCAGGAGCGGTGGTTTCTATGCCCGCGAAGAATTCGCCGATATTGATTTTATTTACAATCGTAATATATCCCCGTGCGCGTTGCCGAATCTAAATGATTTATTTCCATTAATAATTCACGTCCGACGCTCGGTGAAAAAATAATAAAACAAAATAAAAGAGAGGGAGGATTTCCATTTGGAAACCTCAACTGCACAGATAAAACTATATATTTGGTTTGCTACGAACCATTTATTATTTTACATACAAAAAAATTGTATTATTATTAATTTTACTAATAATAGGTTTGTTCCATTAGGAGGTTCCATTGAGTTGGTCTTTCTTATGAATGTACCTACATACATATATAAGCATTCGACTTCCTAAGATCATTATTGTCGAAATGTCGTTATTATTCTCCCCCTAACAGACGGCACTGTTCCTGTCCGGTGAAATATGGACATCCTCCATACTCTGCGTTCCGCCCCGCTCAGTTATCAATTGTCCTGTTTCCCACACAAGCCGGCATATTGTGGTAGGCAACAATGCCCGGAATGTCCTGCGAATGTGCCGTGGGCGGACGTGGAAATGAAGGTTACAGTTTTTTTCCTCATTTCACATTTTGAGGTACTACAAAAAACAAAAGCTCGGAGAACGGAATCCAAATTCGAAGGGAAACGTTGTTGAAATATGGGGAAACAGCGGGGGGGTCGCAACTGCATTGCAGCTGTTTAAGAGTCAATACAATCTAAGTTAGCCGGGAAACTTAATTTTATTATGCACGCAGCCACAGACACGTTATTACTTGTAAATGGGAACGGGAATGTGAAGTTACCGGACAACTTAGAACAAACATCATTAAAAAGTTTCTTCGCTTGTAAATGCGAACGTATGGTCTCTAACTTCTTTAAATGAAAAAGGAAACTTTCATTTCGTGTTTATTATTAGTACTTTCAGATTTACTTTGACTAAATCAAGGCAAAAGTTTTCTTATTTAATTAAAACTCGATTGAAGTATTTAACTTTCCATGTTAGAAAAAAAAAAACTTTGAGACTTACGCAATTCTACTTCTACTTTCATCTACAAAAAGTAAATACACAGTAAATAAGTTTTGAATTGAATTGAAAATGGAAGACGCAAACTGTATAGAAACAAAAAAAAAGGCGTAAGAAATGGATGACACACATCCAAGAAAAAGCAAACAGTAACCTTAGCATTACCAAGAGAAAAAGAAAAGGAAAAACGCAGAAGTGCGTTAAAACTTGTGATTATAAAACGAGTATTATAAGGAGAACGAGTATGTGTTAAAGAAACAGAAGTCATTCCACAGCAACTGGAATTAAAAGCAGCAGAGTTGAAAGAGAGGAAACGACTAAAGAATGAACTGTAAAGTGTACAAACGCATGTATGCTATGAGTTTAGTAAAAATGTAAAAAGATAGGAGACCAGTAACCAAAACAAGAGCATGAATGAAAATGTTATGAGAAGTGGAAATACAAACATTATTGGAAGGCGAAGAAGAAAAAAAAGGAAAGGAATCTTTCTGATCGGAACACATCTTGCATTCTTTTGAATTTAAAAAGAAAGCAAAAAAAAATGAAAACATGAACATTCTTTTTGGCTTCAAATTACAAAACATGGAATACACAAAAGGCAGAACAAGAAAAATAAAATTGGGAGGCACAAAAAAAATAAAAATTGGCTTAAGAAATGTGTACACTTTAACAAATAGAATTATGTGAAAAGAGAAAGAGTCAGAAAAGAAAAAAACAAAAGAACAGTATGGAGCTCAGTGCCTCGGAAAAAGACTTGAAGGTTTCAAGACAAGAGACAAAGAACACCAGAAAAAGAGAAAACATTCACATTTTTTAGTGGAAGAAATTATTTATGATTAAGTGGATAGAGAAGATCACGATGTTGATGACTGGATCATCTGGCGGGACTAAATTTTGAAAAACTTTTGGAACTTGTGCACCTTCGAGAAGATTTCTCTGCTTTGTGAAAGTTTTGAGGATTGGGCATCCACTGGGGTACTAACTGTTGAAATTTTTTAGAGATTAGGCAGCTTCGAGATGATGTCTCTATTTTGATTTGAGGACTGGGCATCCTCTGAAAACTAAATTTGGAAAAAAATTTTAGAACTTGGGCACCTTCGAGTAGATTTCTTTATTTTGTGAAAGTTTTGAAGTCTGGACATCCTCTGGAGGCCAAATTTTGTTGGAGATTGGACACCTTCGAAACGATTTCTCTATTTTGTGAAAGTTTTCAGGGTTGGACATCCTCTGGACACTAAAATTTGAAAAAAAATTGGAGATTGCGGACGTTCGAGAAAATTTCCCTTTTCTGTGAAAGTTTTGAGCTCTGGGCATCCTCCGAAGGTTAAATTTTGATGGAAATTGGCAACTTTGAGAACATTTCTCTATTTTGTGAAAGTTTTGAGCTCTGGGCATCCTCTGGAGCTTAAATTTTGATGGAAATCAGCACCCTTGAGAACATTGGGAAAGTTTTGAGGACTGGACATCCTCTGGAGACTAAAATTTCAAAAACTTTCGGAGATTTGGCACGTTCGAGAAAATTTCCCTATTTTGTGAAAGTTTTGAGCTCTGGGCATCCTCTGGAGCTTAAATTTTGATGGAAATTGGCACCTTTGAGAAGATTCGGAAGGTTTTAAGGACTGGACAACCTCTGGAGGTTAAATTTTGATGTAGACTGGGTACCTTCGAGAAGATTTCTCTATTTTGTGAAAGTTTTGAGGACAGGGCATTCTCTGGGAGACTAAATTTTGAAAAGCTTTTGGAGATTGGGAACCTACGAGAAGATTTCTCTATTTTGTGAAAGTTTTGTTGAGGGACACTAAGTCGGAGAGCTGAAGGAGAGCAAAAGTAGAAGGTGGAATAAGACTTGGGCAAAAAAAGGCCTCCTAACGAGCTTTTAGAAGAAGTGATAAGAAAAATAATATAAAGTAGAATCTGATCGCGACTGCGAACTTAAGGAACCAGTTGGCGTTGCAGGAAGCAGTCAACTTAGGGCAGAAAACTACTCTTTTCGATTTGCCAAGCTTTCGGCAATGTTTATTACCTTCATCAGGGCTGCTACAGATTCAAATAACAAAATTAGAAAAGTTAAAGGCTTAACAATCTGCTACTTACATCGGTTGAGGTTAAGTTTTTTAAATTGCATTAACATCGCAAACGTGGAGAATACTTTTAACGTGAAATAACCAATAACGAAAACATTGAAGCTTGCTGATCACAATAATGACAATAACAAAAACGTTAAAAAATAATATACAGATGCACATATCCATTTATGCAAACACATCCGCGTATGTTAATTATGTTGTAATTTTGATGAAGAAGTGAAGGTGATTGGACATTTTTTAAAAAGAAGCAAGAATGTTTGGAGACTGGGCACGTTCGAGAAAATTTCTCTATTTTGTGAAAGTTTTGAAGTCTGGCCATCTTCTGGAGCTTAAATTTTTATGGCAATTGGCACCTTTGAGAAGATTTCTCTATTTTGTGAAAGTTTGGAGGATTGGGCAACCTTTGGAGGCTAAATTTTGATGGAGATTGGGTACATTCGAGAAGACTTCTCTATTTTGTGGACTGGGCATTCTCTGGGGGACTAAATTTTGAAAAGCTTTTAGAGATTGGGAACCTCCGAGAAGGTTTTGTTGAGGAACGCTAAGGCGCGATTTTACAATCGCCGGATAAGCATCATTCTTCGAATAACGTGACGTAGATGTGACGTAGATATGGAAGAACATTAAAGGATATTCGGCGAACAGTTGTTTCGTCCTTATTCCAAGATTGTAAAACTGGGCCTAAGTCGGAAAGTTGGAGGAGAGCAGAAGTAGAAGGTGGAATAAGGCTTGGGCAGAACGAGGCCTCCTAACGACGCGACGCTTTTAGAAGAAGTGATAAGAAAAATAATATACAGATGCGCATATCCATGTGAAAACTTATCCGCGTACGTTAATTATGTTGTAATTCTGATGAAGAAGTTGAAGGAGGTGATTGGACGTTCTTAGAAAGAAGCAAATCCTGTTGACAATAAGTGATGATAAAACAGTTTCGTTTAGTCTATCTTAAAGCCAAACAAAAACAAGAGAAGAGGAAAGACGGTATTTAAAGGCAATCCAAAATCAAGAGAGTTAGAAGAAAGGGAGTTGACATATTTAATTATAGAAGGAGCGCACCTGGAATCTAATTTGGCGAAGGAACTGAGAAAGCGAAAAATGGAGAGGAATTGGAAGAATTTGGAGAATATTTCGCGGACAGCTAAAATAAGAGTATATGAGACAGGAATTAACCTCAGAATTTGGTCGCTTACAGAGGATTTGGCGAAAAATCTAGAAATATGGAAGAGGAAACATTCACAATGATGTTTGGAGGTAAGGAAAATACCTAAGAAGCTTAATGCTTCTTAATGCAACCTAAGGGTAATGGAAGTAAGATCAGATCGAACATTATGGAGAATTTGAAACAATGGAAACAGAATGATTCGGTCATATTAAAAGGAGGTGGATCGTTAAAGATTGACGCTTACAGAGGATTTGGCGAAAATTCTATATCCACAAAGATGTTCGGAGGTAAAAAATTTAACGCAATTTCTTAAAGCAGAAAGAAATGAAAAGAACTGAGGATAGTGGAAGGAAGAGAACTAACTCTTGGATAATTTAAAACAATGAAAACAGGACTAGTTGGTTTGGTGATATTAGAAGGGGGAAAAAGTGTTGAGAATGTATTGGACTGAAAATTAAGAGATGGATGGTTAAAGATAGAATAGAGAAAGCAAGTTGAAGAATTGGTCAAGTTTAGAGGAAGGCACAAGACATAAACTAATTTTATGACCTAACTTGGCGAAGGACAGAGAAGAAATCAAAAGATTAGATAGTTAATAGGAAGGCCAAGAGTAGAGAAGAAGATTTATATAAATAGAAACAGACAGAGATAATACTAGAATAACGAAGGTAATTAGAGCCCAAAAGATCAGATGGGTAGAAAATTAATAAATGAAAGTGGAAGAAGGTCTAAAGTCGAAGAAGATTTCAAACAATTTTTAATCACAGCTGACAGATCTGTGTGTTCATAATGTTACATGACATGCGAGGAAGGAAAAATAAAAAATTGAAGATAGCTGACTTCATGGGACGGAAAAGGAAACTAACTCAGTAAGAATTCAAGATAATACTTTGAGTATGCTGGAAAGGCATATCGAATAGAACATTAATAAATAGTAGAGGAGTAGGAAGCTCCGGAGTAGGAAAGAGATCAGTAGGTGGAAAATGAGTTCAAAGAAATTTTGATCACAGGCGATTATTTTTTGAAAAATTCACATCATAAATGAGGAAAGCAAAACAAAAATTTAGAAATTGATATCATAATGTACGAAATCGGCAATCCATACGTAAATCATGTGTAAGTTAGTCTCACTTCTGCGACCGCGGAAAATTTGTATCGCCTAAAAAAATTAAATTAAATAAACAAAGGCTTTGCCTTTATGAGTTAATACTGACCTTTTAAACAAAATTGCATTTTCAGCTGAATATAACGTTACGAAACAGTCGCCGAGTTGACTCGTCAAAGAAATCGCATTATGTAAACATAACTAAAAGCGAACGATCCAGGAAAATCACGAGGAGAGGACTCAGGGCAAGTGTAAGAGTGTTCATAATTGGAATTTCCGGTCTAAACAATATAAAAAGCCGACCGGGTTTCACGGTAGACGTCAAGTGCAAGAGTGTTCATAATTGGAATTTCCGGTGGTATAAATTGTATAAAAAGCTGACCGGGTTTCACAATAGAAATCATATAGCCAGTAGTCGTTGTTACGGTCAAATTTCATCGCAGCGAATTCGCGACGCATTTGTAGCGAGCAGGCAACGTTACGTGTATGTACGTCTAGTCTGAACATCTGGCAACATCGTAACTGTGCCGGAAATGTCTGTTTGATTTCTCGCTTTCGTATTGGTTCTTTATTCAAAACTCTTGTCGTCATAATCACGCTACTGGTTACCGCTTATGACGTAGTGGTAATTTCGGCGTCGTTCCGCTTTACGTTAGCGCCGTTGTTCAGTCTTCATTACGCTATCTTGGTGTATAGTTGCGTGGTATTGTGATAACGAATAGAATTCACACCACCGAACGAGTTTTGGGGTATTTTCAGCCCCATCCCACAAATCTCAGGTAAAATATTGAGCAAATTGTCTGACGCCATTTTGGACGCTAACGGTTTTCCTTTCTTTCCATTCAGGCTTTTACGTTTGGGTCCTACTTCATGTGGTTGCCCTACTATTAACTCACGCTTTACGTATTGCCGTGTGATTTCCGGAGTTCGATTCGAGCCGAGCCGACTCAATCCTCGCGGCCGAGCGTATTTCCCCTACGCCTAATCTGGTACGCCGACCCGCCATCTTAGCAGTTTTGTCCACCGGTTCGTTCCGGATTTGCGACGTTGAACAGGAACAGTAGAGGGCGTGGCGACCGCCAACTTCGCTTGACGTTACCAACTGTGGTTGACAGAAAAGATTCGTGGATTCGATTGCTTGACTTAATATCAATTTATAAATTACATATCGTTGCACAAATATTGCATACTTTTTTTGGAGAGCGAATGCAGAGACTCTATAGATAGTTTGTCATTGAATAAGATAACAAATAACTTTAGACTTATCATAATTTATCGTCGGGTAAATGCTTACCCTGTTGTATGTTTTGTAATCTGCATTTGTTCGAACTTTTGTGTGTAAATAAATCTTACTTTTGTTAACTTTAGTTTCGTGTTTGATTTCTACATTCGCGTACCAGTGAGTCTAGTGTAGCCCCTATTTTTGTTTTGGCCTTCTGCCCAATCAAGTCGGTTCGGGGATACCGATGAGGTTGTTCGTCTATCGGCTGGGTTTTAAATCCGCCCTGGCGCCCTTAATAATTTAACATCATATTAGAGCCACTCCCTTCTCACTGTTGCTAGCCGAGGGGACCAGTTGGTGGAAGAGAAAGCGCAGAATTTGTCACCGCACCGGTCAAGGTAAAGTTGAGGCTGTCAGTTTAAAGTAAATTTGGTGGCATCGTGTGGTCATATACATCACTCCCAGAGTCCGAAGACGAAATTAACATTAACCGAATGTCTTAGTGTGTGAACACACTCCTAAAATCCGTCCGTCTAGGTGTATTCAGTACCATGGTTTGGGTGAGAAAACATTAATTTCTGCTTTATTTATTTTATGGAACGCCGATTCTTCTCGTCGTAAGGTTATTTTGAATTTTTTTTACATTGTGTCGTATGACAACGTTCTGAAGTAAATCTTCAATTTTATTACATTTAGTAATTGGACTAATTGTGTTCCTTTCTTAAATTTGTCTTAGTTGTTATTGGATACTACATGACTTAGTCACTGTTTTAAAACTGATTAGAATTTAATTTGCAATTGTTTTCAACTATTTTGAACATATACGTATATTTTAAATAACAATAAATTTAATTTAGAAGAAAGAACATTAATTTCGTCAATCCCGAAAAATATTATGCAGTGACGGGCAATCTCATTCCATATAAAAGGGACATTGAGAGCAATCTCTGGCTAACAGCTCAAACCAGACACGTACAAACAAAGAAATTGCTACTCGGGTCCCTTATGGTTTGATTAAAATTTGTGTTAAAAAGTCGAAACCAAAACAATTTCCACCGCCTGGTTTTCGCAAAAGGGGGTATTTCGTGTTTATCAGGCCCCGTTTATTAGAAGGTGTAGTTTAATTTAGTTTGCGCTTTTAACGACCTCATCTTGCGCAGCCGGCATCAAAGAAGGTCGGGGGATTATTACATTAATTAACAATGCCCGGCGGTAATGTTTGGTTTTCCCCGGCGATTCTTTGATCTCCTCAAAGCGCGATAATTCAGTTTTCTGGGTAATTAATTTTTTCGTGCGTGAATGCAGCAGGTACACGAGCGAAAATTCATTCTAATCAAGGAATCAATCAACTGATTCCGAATTGCCTTTTAAAAACAACCCCCCGACTCGCAAGTTAAACTCTACGCATTTTATTCTACGGCATCAGTTTCCTCCCTCCGGTCTGAGAAATATTAGTTTCTCTGTTCGTACATGACGCCCGACGAATTTTTATAGACACCGCCATAAATTTGCGCGCCGCCGCCGAGCCACCCCTCCCCGCCTGACTGCCAAAATTGATCACCCACGGAATAAACACGAAACTTCAGATTGTGTTTGCCAACGAAGTTTTTCTTCCGGGCGATATTTTTCATGGCTTTGCGCGAACGGAATCGGCCCGATTAGTAACCGGAGAAGGTATCGAAAGCAAATTCCGGGGGCGCATATTTCGGCGGACGGCTTATAAAGTTGCCAACTAACTTTAAAGCTTTAATTAAGCTGGGAGCTTCACAATTAATGAGTATCGTTTGCAGATACGAAAAGGCACTTTCTATAAAATTCAACTTACTTACTTAAATATTTGCTCTTACTCTAATGTAGTCGTACGTGTACGGTTTACATTTGAGGAATTTGTTTCGCATTTTAATGTCCCTAAATGGGGTGGATCCTCGCACTCGTCGAAAACAGGGTTTACGATTCTTTTTTACGTCGAAAGAATTATGTCCGCGCTTTTTTTGCTCTTCTCTCCTTTCGAAACTCGATAACGTCGAACGACAGCCGGAACAAAAGTTCGGGGCCAGATTAAATTAAAAGTTTCCGAGTATCAATCAGAGTTGTCGGGCGCTCTTCGGCGGCCGAATTGTGTTTATCCGTATTTACATAAAGACATTTCCGCCGATGCGGAATGTAAATGTAGGTATAAAATATTGTGAATTATGGCAGATCGGGGACTCATATTTTATGCTTCCAGGCGTGAGTATTTTTTAAATAAAATTTATGTACGTTTGATAATTATGTCACAGTAGGATATGGGTTCATAAACCAAAAGCAAAGAGTAGATAAGTTATTCAAGAGGAGACACGTTTGATCTTTGCCGAGTAGTTTCTATGACCATGAAACAATTATCCTTTTAAATTGGCATAGGTGAAATACGGGAGAAACGAACAACACAATGGTATTGGCATGTCGCAAGGTATGGCGTATGGTTTTCATCAATTGGATTATCTACCTATTGTCGCAGACATAATTTTTGTCCGGAAACACTCAATAACACACGAAAGGACATTTCACAATTGTCTAATTTGCACTTCCTTGTTCAAGTGGCTTCTCTTGTATAAGTTTGCCAAAAGTCTATCTGAATTATGAAATACCAATGGCAAGGCCAAATCATTATAATTAATAATATACGAAGTCACGAGAGTCTGTAGCAGAACTCCGATCTTCAACAGATAACAACTTTGAAGTATTGTCACGCTGAAGGACCCAGGCGGCAGTGGGAAGATGATGTGGCTGCAGCAACGCTGATGCTGGGGTGGCGACGACGGCGACGGCGTGGTTGGGGCGTCGGCGACGGCAATGTTGCTGGACGGCGATGTTGGGCGTCCCCTCGTAGAGTTGGCACTTAGTGCCCACTGAGTCGGTCCGGTGGTAATGCCTAGTGGCGCGTTACATTTTTCGTCACCTGCTTTGTGTCCGTTTGCGTCATTCGTAAACACGCGTATAAGAGCGTGGCCCCGTTTGTAATAAATTCCGCTGATGTCTTATTATGAAATATGAACCTTTACGTTACGTTCTATTAGTTACCTCCTTATTGTGTTTACATGTCGACACGGTCGCAATTTGCCCTCGATTACATAAGTTCGCGTTTAAATACTTTTTATGTTTTTTATTCGCGGAACACAGAAAAAACTCGCTCGTGGTTTTTAGAAAATTCCCCCTCGTGACAGTATTCCAACCGTAAATAAAGTCATTGGAATCATCGTTACTTCACTAAACCCTATGACCATTACCTGTTAATCTGATCGAAGCTAGAGACAAAGAAATTTGCGTTGAACTTCACAAGGAATTCTGAATGATTTTGAATTAAAAAAAAGGGTAAGGGTCTCTTCTCTTTACAACTATCTTCCACTTCCTAATTCTAACTGCAATTGACTGTAACTGATTGTGAGATCATAAGGCCATAAGTATAGCGACGCAGCAAGTCAACAGATACGACTACAAAGAACAAGTTACATCTTTCAACCATTAGGATACGTCAGTATCTGGTAGGATTCGAACCAAAGTTATAACAGGCAAACACAACAGTTTCAACATTGGCAGAGGACAAACGAGGAAAAAATAGAGATGAAGTTAGAAACTATACAACTATTGTGTGTCCAACACTCCCATACGTAGCAAAGAAGGACCACAAATCACCAAAATCAAACAAACTCTAAAACACAGGTTTGAGAACATTAAGTTCTACTTACAATGGAAGTGTCCCTATTCGACTGAATTAGAAGTAAAAATCCGGCAAACACGTGAGGTGTAAGACATCATGCGATGCACAAAAAAAAAGATGACGTAAGTGGGACGCAGTGCAGGCAGAATTGCCAAGACAGCCCCAAGCAGTAGAACACCGTCGGGGCGAAGTCGCCTAAGGGATGGATAGACCCATGCATTGTAGACCGAACTGCCAAGGCAGCTCCATGCAGTAGAAGACCGTCGGGATCGAAGACGTCTAAGTCTCATGGACGTTTTAATTTAATGTAGAACAAAGGCGATGATGTTAGATTGAATTTAATTTAAATTAAAGCACGACGAAGAGAAAGTGAATGATACTAAAGTTTTGGCAATTCAAATCCAACAGTAAATAGGGTATTGTACTGTTGGGATGGAGATGGACTCATGGATGTTTTTATTTCAAGAAGAACAAAGGCAGTGGTTGCAGATTTAACAGGACTTTCCGTAAATGAAGAAAAGCAGAGGAAGAGAAAGTGAATGATGATAGTCTGCCAAATCACTCTTGACAATTCAAGTCCAAAAGTAAATAGGACGAAAATGGATGGACTGATTCTTGGACGTCTTTTATTCAAGAAGAACAAAGGCAACGATGCTAGATTTAACAGGACTTCTGCTAAATGAAGAAAAGCAGAGGAAGAGAAAGTGAATGATGATAGTCTGCCAAATCACTTTTGACAATTCAAGTTCAAAAGTAGGTAGGATGTTGGAAGACCATCGAAACGAAGACGCGTAGACGATGGATGGACTCACGGATGTCCTCATCTCACGAAGAACAAAGGCAAATGGCGTCAGATTTAACCAGGCCTGCCCTAAATTAAGAAAAAGCAGTGGAAAAGAAAATTAATGACGATGGATTGCCAAATTAGTTTAGACAATTCAAGTCTGAGTTCAGGCAACGTATTGGACGACTTATTGCATCGTGAGGATATAATAAAATTTGCGAAGACGAAACAAGTAAGTATGTCTAAAACAATGAAATTTAGAAGAAGAAGAAGCCTCAAACAAAGAAGTCTCGCAGAGAAAGTTAAGAAGATGAGGAAGATTAAATAATGCCCAGAAGAAGAACAGAATAATAAAATTTAGATTGATAACAATAAGGAGGAAATGTATTTTAAGGAATAGACTTTGGATAAGAAGAGAGAAAGAAACTATCGATTTTCTGTAAGCGTCATTTTACGATCTCATGATTGTGCGCAAAAACGGGATAAAATCGATCGCTTTTATTTTAAAACAAATATAACAGGAAAAATCTAAAGCTCACTAATTTAGGAAAAGCAAAGAAAATCTACTTTTGAATAAAATAAATTCATTTTATTTTGAACGTATGAAGATGATAAGAAAATGGGAAAAGAGAAGGGAGATGTAACATCAAAAAGAAACAAAAAAGTTAGAAACAATTGTCAACAAAAGAGAACGAAGTTGTTACAGTTTCAAATTGCGGAAGATGGGTTGGCAATATTTGGGAATTTACGGTCAACTTAGAATTTATTGTGGCAACCCTGATACCCGACTCGATCGCTGCGTGACATGTCCTTATATGGGCATTTTCGATAATAGTGGTTCTGATTGGTCGAAGCTGACGACATCCGCGATCATCTCGCGTCATCCGATTTAGCATGTTTTAGCGTTTCATTACTCGTTTAACTTTCGTGGCGCTGTGTCGCTGTGATTATGTAAGAAATCGACAACGTCGTCTACGCGACCGCCGAAAAAATTCACCCACATTAAAATTATGTAAGCAAACATTACAGCGACTCGCTTTATCATGAGTCATGACTGAGCTTTGCAAATTGCAAGAATTTCAGCTGCGTGGGTGACACATCGAAAAAAACCGGCCATTATGCAAGCGTAAGCAAACGGTTTCGGAAAATCAACTGACCCAAATGTAAAGTGTTACGTAATTGGAATTTCCGTTATCAAATGATATAAAAGGGCGGAGATATCTGACAGCTTCAAGTCGTTTGATCGTGTACACCTCCCCGAGTCCAAAGGAGAGAATATTGTAGTGAGTGAACAAAGTCCGACTATCCGTCAGTCTCTCTGTATCGAGTACCATGGTTTGGTTGAGAAAACATTAGTTTGCTTGCCAATTATTCATGTTATTAAAAACTAACAACTTATTTGATTTATGAAATGCTATTTTTCTCGTTATAACATTGTTTTGAATTTGTTTTATATTGTCTCGCATATGAAATGTATAAAATCAGTTCTAAAATTGTCTCAATCAAGTTATAATTGTTTCAACTCCTCGTGAATATATACAGTATGAGCATAAATGTTTGAGGACAAGTTGAATTTCCCGCCTTTCAATATTTTTCTTAAGTTGGTCAAATGCATAGGTTACAAAAAAATAGGCAAGTAATTTGTTTATTTTAAATATAAAAAGCGGCAATAACTACTGACAGGTACATTAGGCAAACGCGCCCCATTTTGTCTTATGAATTCTTGGAGCCGGCTGTAAAATTTACACAAGCGACACTGAACAAAAATTAATTTCTCAGGACGGCCACACACAAAGAGTAAAAATTACTAGATAGAGACGCGGGAAATTCAACTTGTCCTCAATCATTTATGCTCATACTGTACATTTATACATATAGATTTTCTCTTTATTTTTAATTAAATATCACGATGACTCAGGGTAAGTGCAAGAGTGTATCTAATCGGAATTTCCGGTATAAACTACATATATAAAAAGCCGATGTTGAAAACTCTGGGAAAACTAAATTTTGAAAAATCTTTGAAGCTTGTGCACCTTCGAGAAGACTTCTGTTTACTTTGGAGGGTTAAGCATCCACTGGGGTATTAATTGTTGAAAATTTTTTACAGATTAGGCAGCTTCGAGATGATTTCTCTATTTTGTAAAAGTTTTGAGGACTGGGCATTCTCTGGAGACTAAATTTTGGAAAAGTTTTGAAGATTCGGGCACTTTCCCTACTTTGTAAAAATTTTGAAGACCGGGCATTCTCTGCAGGGCTAAATTTTGAAAAGCTCTTGGAAATTAGGCACCTTCGATTTCTGTTTCCTTTTTGTGAAAGTTTTGCTGAGTCGGAGAACTGGAGGAGAGCGAAAGTAGAAAACGGAACAAGACTTGGGCACAAAGGGACACTTTGTTTTAGAAGAAGTGATAAGGAAAATAGTATTCAGACGCACACACCATAGCTTGACGTCTGCATTTAACAATTATGTTGTGATTTTGATGATGAAGTTGAAGCAGTTGATTGGACATTTTCGCAATATGTAAGTGATGATAAAATAGGTATAGTTTTTCTTTCGTTTAGCTTCTTCAGAGCATTCTGTAACAACAGTATTGTAAGAATTTGTAGGTTAAGTACCCATGAAGTGGTTATTTTTGTAAAATTAACACTCGGCAGCACGTCATAGGTCAAACGTATTGTAGAACATAGACTGACCTTCAGAATAAAATTGCATTCGGAGAATTTTCAGCTGCATATTGCAATACCAAACAGTCGCCGAATTGGCTCATCAAAGAAACTGTATTATGTAAACGTAATTAAAGCGAACGACACAGGAAATTCACGATGACTCAGGGGAAGTGCAAGAGTTTTCATTATTGGAATTTCTGGTATAAACTGTATAAAAAGCCGACCGGGTTTCACGATAGATATCACATGGTCAGTAGTCGTGTGGTCGTATACATCACTCCCAGAGTCCGAAGTAGAAATTAACATTAACCGAATGTCTTAGTGTGTGAGCAAACTCCGAAAATACGTCCGTCTCTCTGTATTCAGTACCATGGTTTGGGTGAGAAAACAATTATTTTTTCTTTATTCGATTGACGGAACGCTGATTCTTCTCGTTATAAGGGTTAATTTGAATTTGTTTTACATTGTGTCGTACGACATGGTTTTGAAGTAATCTTCAATTACACTTAAATTTTACATTTGCTTAAATGTTCTTTAATAACTAGACTAATTTTTTAAAAATTGTCAATCCTTATTTGATACTATATGACTTTGAATCATTGCTTTAATACTGTTTACAATTTCGCTTTATGCCAAATCTCTTGATTTGATTCGTAATTGTATTCAACTAACACGAAAATTTCATTTAGAAGAAAGAACGTAATTTCGACAGTCCCGAAAATATATGCAGTGGCGGGCAAGGACTAAAATCTCGTTCCATATAAAGAGGACATTGAGAGCAATCTCTGGCTAATAGCCCAAGCCAGACACGTTTGTTGTTGATTATTTTGCCTGGTAATAGAACTTCTCTCTCACTCTGGTCGTGATATCTTAGAGGAGCATAGCGTCTCGACGAGGCCCTGTAAAATTGATAAAGTTGAAAGTAAAGGAGCATTCATACCCTTTCTGTTATCATTCTTAACCACCCGTCCCTCACAATTACAATTATCGGAGTTCTGCCAAGGAAATTTAGAGAAACTCATACTTGACGTAGTCGGAATTTTCACTAGTACATTGTTGCGGGGGAAAAAAGTCATTTAAATCATTTTTGGTATTGCCAGTCACCCTGTACTGAGTGGGAACTCGAAAAGTCCGTTTGTGCCTACGTGACTTTCGGCATGTTTCAACAAGAGGTGATTTTGTTTCTCTGCAGTAATCTTCACCCCTTGGTGGTGTTCTATTTCACTCTTTTGCCCGGATAAAACAGAGTCTTCCTCGTAACGACCCCGCCCCGATCTATTTAGTCTGCGCATGTCCTTTCTTCAACGCGTCACCCTTATCGATTAAGAGTTAAAGGTGCGTTTTTGTTGGTGCGACCAGTCGCTGCGACTGACTACAGCGACTAGCCGCGTGACACACCTTTAATGGTTTTCTTTGCTACGGCGAGCCGCTGCGACTAGGAACCGAAACGGCTGCGGCTGCGATTCAACTGCTTCAGTAGCAGTGCAATCGCAGTCGCGAGTGAATTGACGTCAAGTTTTAAATACGATATGCCTAAATTTGTAAAATTTACCGACGGAGAGGATGAAATTCTCACCTCCAACGTACAAAAATTTCCTGCTGTGTGGGATGCTGGTAACAAAGACTACAAAAGTACTAATTTCTCGACGTGACTTAGTTAATTGTTGGATATCTTCTTCCTCATCTTCTAGGAGCAAAATTGCAGCTGCTAAACGTCGCTTTTTGTTACACATATCCATAAATAATATCCTGTCTTCCTCGTGACTTTTCATTCACTAATCGCAACAACGAAATCATGCCTAAGTTGCGACTAATCGGTACGGCTAGTCGCTGCAGCCAACCGCAGCGACTGGTCGCACCAACGAAACTCCACCTTAACGTGCACACGTAGTGTTAGTGAAGTGCCCACGATTTTGTGCCTTGATCATGTCGAATCCTTTGATCGAAGTCTGAAACGGAATTTATTTACTCCGAGATCTGCTTAGGTGCACGTTAAGCAATACAAGCTTTCTTATAAGCTTTTCTAAGTCTGTGCAGCGAGAAAAGAACAGGCAGGGTTCTATTGTGTATTTCGGTTTGCAACACGCGTCTTCCTTTTACTATTTAGGCTACTTCTTTCTTCGTAACGCCCTTTGAGACCGACCCTTAAGAGGAAAAGCCGTAAGCGGAGCCTTAGCTGCCAAAGATCAAAATATCGCTGTCCACCCCTTTCTCCCGTTGGAGTTGGACTCGACCGTAGACCATACAAGTCAACAGGAGAGACCGCGACGTGACATCTTGACGTCATCCTGCGTAGTGACGTAGTGATGGCAACACCGTCCTCCTCCGTCGGATTGTATCTCGATTGGTATTTCCAACCTCACCTTGACTGTGAGCTAAACGTCAAAGTGGATTTATTACAAGGTCGGATTTGTTTTATTCTCTTTTAAAATTGTTAATGTCGCATTATACGCTGCGTTGCGTTGATCTTATTTTATGTGAATAAGTTTGAATAGTCACTTTTGCATGTTTGTAAACGAAAGGCAGATCTGTTTCTCGGTTACCGGCTTAATTAATCGAAATATCGTCTACTTTCTTTTCTTTAAATTCGTTGAGATCCTCTTTGGGTTGTACGATTTATTTTTGTCTATGTGAGTGACACCAAATAAAAACAAGCGTGTTCAGCTGTTGATTTTTATTTTATTTATTTTTTGTTGTTTCGTTAATTTCTGGGGTTACGTACGACCCATGGCCCTTTTCCACGAGTTATCCGGCTGTGTTGGAGAACTTAATTTGCACTCCTTTAATTTGCTGTCCTTCAGGTAGCTAGCAGCACGTTTTATAGGTTCGGATCACCCCCATTGTTCGAGTTATTGGAGTTAGCCTGGTTCCTTCCGAACCAGTTTTGCTGTTGTTGCCATCGAATCTCGAGATCCTATCTACTTTGACATCGCATTCGCAGGGAAGGACATCTGTTCGGAGCTACCGACCCGCATAGAGTACTCACCGAGGATTACACCCCTTCCTGGAATGAACACGCGAGTAAATTGGTGGAGATCGTGTTGATTTCTTTACATCTAGGTTTAAGCTATTTTCCCCCAGCGTTCGCCTTCGATTTGCACTCCTTCTATTTGTTGTCCTTCAGGTAGGTAGCAGCATTGCTAAACGAGATAAGAGAAGATTTCCACTCCCTTGCCAGGGCCTGGTTTATCTAAAAATGTTAGGCTAACGACATAACACCATCCTGTCACGAATTATGATCGCTCCTGAGCACTCTGTTATTACTTGAAGTTAAAGCAAGATTAAAATTTTGTAAAGTATAAAGTTTGTAAGTATATTAACAGATCTCAATTAAACGAATGTGTTTGACAATTTAAGGGAATAATATAAAATAAAAACGCTGCAGCCGACGTAACAATTAATTACCCCTCTCGGTACGTGATTTATTGCGAGGTCTTCATAAATATTTCATTCGGGGCGCACGGGGGAGCGCAAACTTGCACGAGCAAGCACAGGCGAGCGTCCGCTCGTAGAGGCGGAAAAAGAAAACACATCAGCATGTTATTTAGCTGCGCGTTCATAATACGCCGGATTTATGTAAATATCGGAAACACGTATGTTTAGATGGGCCGCGTATCCGAGCGAGGGCGTAATTGCAGCCCCCATGCATAATTCAGCGGCCGAACAAGACGAAAACAAACCTGCGCGAGCAACAGCCCATTACGAATATATTGCCTAAATTATTAATAATATCACAGCGTCGACGTCGTCGTGCCGTTTTAGTTAACATAATTTTTCTATTTTATTAACGACGCGATGGCGAACGGTTTTATGCATGCCAAGATATAAGTGCCTGCCCTCTCAGACAAATTTTGATTAATGTGGGCTATTAATCACTGCGATATTGTATGTCGTCAAGAAATTTAATTCAAGAACGAAAATGAAAGAATTCTACAAGATTACCTAAGCAATTTATGTATGTTACATATAGAATTAAAATAGAACGATGCCGAATATAATAAAAATAGTATCTAGTAAAGAAGTTCCTCGTTTATTTGAAGCAATCAAACTAAATTCTTCTTTGCACAGAGTTTTCGATTTTGCAGTCGAGTCCGAAAGCAAGCAAGCAAGCAACATCGGGGCATTCAGCTCCTCGAATAATAACAACGCTTCCGTTCCGAGGACGAAATTTCGAGTACAGCGAAAGGCTTTGGCTAAGTACGACAAATGATATATGTCAGATGAAGTTTACGGCAGTTTCACTGTAAACTTCAACAATCAATGGTCCCGCGGAGACCGGAGAAAATCCCCCGTCGTTTGCGGGCAAAAAGCACGCCGATAAGGCCTGGAAGTTCGCTCGTAATAACTTACAATATAAAGTTGGTAGTTCGCCGAGCGGGGGCATTATGAACATAACGCCGAAGAAGCTATCGGGGAAACTAAATAGGTTTGCGCTTAATGTTTACGACAGACTTCATAATTGAAGTTTGTTTACGTAATGCTGTTTGTGTTTGCTCGCTTTCAAAGGCGGAAAGAGATTTTATTTATTTATTTATTAATTTATTTATTTTCGCAACCAGCGCATTTATTTATTTCTTTAAATTAACGTCATAACTCATAACATAATTAAACAAAAATATTAATTCCATGTAAAAAAAAAATGGCGTAACGCAGACGCTAAAATAGGAAGCAATTTTCTTAATGGACGTTTTTAATTCGCGAGTACTTGTCCAATTCTGTTTTTAGATTCCGGCGGATTGTGTGTTTAGGCGACTCCATTAATCATGGAAAGCGTGACAGGTGTTGTATTTGATAAATACTTCCGTCTATGGGCCCCAGTAATTAATGAATTTTTATGCTAATACATTGGCCTCACCGGTAGAGACGAAACGAAGCACAGTCAACGCTTTCCATCCATTTTCATTAAAACCATCATGTAATATTATTGCATGTGGATTTTTTTTAATAAGTCGGTGGTAACGCGAGACGATTCTAACAGTCGCAGTCGAGTCGGGGCAAATCACCGAATTTCCGGTGGCATTTAATTAGCCCCATTAGTAGCTTCAGAGGCGAAACCGAGCTTTACTGAAGCCGTTTATGGGCGGGAGCTTTAGGTCTCCGCTGCATCTCTTGCATCTCAGGGATATTATGGTGGAGGCGCCGCCGTCTTTGGCGGCAAATGCGATCACGTTGGGCTTTGTGCAACGAGATACGTCGAATGAAGCAAATTAACATCATCATCGTCGTTGGCGTGTCGTTTAATTTGAGTAGAAACCGGAAACTAATGTCTAAACACCCTGTGGATTTGGTTGCCAATGTATGTAGGTAAACGCGAACGCTCTTATCATCTTCATGGTAACTGTACTGAATACAAGAGCTACAAGAGCCTTATTGACCGTGTCGTGATATTAATAATAATTATTATTACTTCGAGAATAATAATTTCAAACTAGAGGGTAACTATTTCTTGATGATAAAAAATTTTAACGATGTAAATAATATTCGAATTAATGGTTCAAACTTATTCCTTTCTTTTTGAAATTAATACTCGCATATTTGTTACGAGTGAAAAATGTATTTAAATCATTTTTGGTACTGCGAATCGTCCTGTATGGGAAATTCAACGGTCGTTTGTGCCTACGTGATTCCCGGCATGTTTCAACATGAGGTGATAAAGTACTGTCGCAATAACCTCCACCCCTAGGAGATGTTCTATTTCACTCTTTCGCCCGGTTAAAACAGAGGCTATCTCGTAACACCCCGTCCCGGTTTAATTAGTCAGCGCGTGTTCTTTCTGCAGCGCGCCACTCTTGTTGCTGGTGTCTTCGCACGCACACCTATTGTCAGTGAAGTACCCACCATTTTGTGCCTTATCTTTTGATCGAAGTCTAAACGAAAGTTATCTATTCCGAGATCTGCTTAAGTACACGCTAAGTAATACAAGCTTTCTTATAAGCTTCTCTAAGTCTGTTGCTGCTGAGAGAAAAAAATAGGTAGGATTTTATTGGCACCTTTGCAACACGTTTCTTTCTTTTTGCTATTTAGGCTTATGTTCGTACGCCTTTCGGACTACTCCGTTTTTTTGTAACGTCATTTGAGACCGGCCCTTGAGTGGGAAAAACTGTAGGAGACGCCCTAGCAGCTAAAGGTCAAAGCATCGCTGTCCTCCCGTTGGAGTTGGAGTTGGAGTTCCCGTGAATGAACACACGAATAGATTGGAGGAGATCGTGTTGGTTTCTTTACATCTAGGTTTAAGCTAGGATGCTCTCCGTCCAGAATGAGGTCGCCAACGAACGAGGCAAAATCTTGGAAGAGTGGATTTACTATAACGACCTTATAGTTATAAACACGGGAAATACCTCCACTTTCGTGAGTTGATATGACCTTGGCTTCGCCCGGGGGGAGGCCGTATCGTGAAGTGGAGAGAGTGGCCGAGGAACTGGAAAGCCTCGGCGAACACAGGATACTTATGTACGAAATTAGGCAGGGCAGGAAGAGTGAATCCGGAAACCAAAGGACCGCCGGAGGATGGCGAGTTAACACCCCCAAATTAGAGGCAATCGTTGAAGATTTCAAAAGAATGAACAGCAATAAGACAAGAAGCCCAACGGAACTCGTCAGAATTCTTACCAGATTCTGCGATAGGCACCTCCCTCGGAAGAAAAGCAGGTATAAAATAGTTCCAGTATACTGGTGGACGGACACTATTGCGGAGATGCAAAGGGACTGCGTGGTTTTGCGAAGAAAGGCCACTCGCCTGCAGCGATCGGCGGACGAGGAGTGGGCATCCGCATGGGATCGATATAAGAAAGCTAAATTGAAGCTAAAGAAAGCCATCAGATATGAAAAGGGAAAATGTTGGGACAACCTAAGAGACGAGTTAAGGGAGGATGTCTGGGGCAAGGCATATAAGATAGTAATGAACAAGCTGCGACTGAAGCCTAGTACCCAGAGCCACAGTTAACGCACCGGAGGAGCCTCACTTCACACAGGAGGAACTGGAAAAGGCCGCTGGAAGGATAAAGAAGGCTAAGGCCTCGGGCCCAGACCGCATCCCACCCGAGGTCATAAAGACCACAATAGGTGCGAATCCAGAAATCTTCCTGCATATCCTTAACAAATGCTGCAAAGACGGACATTGCCAAAGATATGGAAGACCGCCAGTCTGGTACTAATCAAGAAGCCCAAAAAGGAAGGCACCGAGGAGACCACCTACAGACCAGTTTGCCTGTTGGATGTGGTAGGGAATGTCCTAGAATCGCTCATAAGAGAGAGGTTAACGCAAGATCTGGAAACTAAAGCCATTTTGACCAATAACCAACACGGGTTCCGACTGGGAAATATACTCTAAGTGCGCTGGGGCGGATCGACCAGAACCGAGAATATTACATTCTTATGGCACTCGACATAAAAAATGCGTTCAATACAGCGTCCTGGAGAAAGACAATGGCGGCCTTGCACGGGTATAAGATTCAGCCAGGAATTATTAGAATAATAGCCTCTTACCTACCAGGGGAGTTATTCTCGAACTGGAGAGAAGTGATCGCTCCCGAAAATGACGTCAAAATGACGCATTTCTCGAAAGGTTTGTATAGGTTTATACGAGAGTTTACGTCATTTTGATGTCACTCCCGTAAAACGAACTCTCTCCTTCGTTTCGACAATAACCCCCCCAGAGAGAGTCCCAGGCGGCACCCAGACGAATATCACACGCGGAGTCTCGCAAGGATCTGTTTTAGGACCGACTTTATGGAACGTCCTCTACAACAAGATTCTGGAACTAGACATCGAAACCGGATCCACCATACACTGACGACCTGGCAGTGGTGGTTCGTGCCAAGACTGCAACGTTACTGGAGGAGAGGGCCATATACGCCATCGAGGTGAGTCACACCCTGTCTTCTACCCTGCTCTCGCAGGGTAGAAGACAGAGATGGCTATACTCTCGGGCAAAAGAAACCTGACTGGGGTGGTCCTGAGAATAGGGGAGGGCGAAATCGCAACTGCGAAACATATAAAATACCTCGGAGTTCATCTGGACAGAGAACTGAAAGTTACCACCCAAGTCAGGGAAACATCGATCAAGGCCCAGAAGGCGTGCATGACCTTGGCAAGGCTGTTGCCCAATGTAAGAAGACCCAACGCAAAGAAGAGGAAACTCCTGGCAGCGGTAGTTTCCTCGATTATATTACACGCCGCCCGAATTTGGGAAGAGCGACGAGATTTAGACGTCACGAGCTGATGCTCGAAAGGATTTTCAGACTGGCAGCCATAAGGGTGGTGCCTGCGTGTAGGACTGTGGCGACTGAGACCGTCCTGGTAATCGCGGAAGTTGACAAATAGCCGAACGCACGAAAATCCACAACGAGGGTCACCGAGTAAAGGCTTTGGCCAGGAAGTAGCTCTTTGAAACGTGGCAGGCCCGGTGGAAAAGATACGAGGGCTGGGCCATAGTCTTTATAAAAAACGTGGAGACGTGATGTAACAGACCGGAGGGGGAAGTAGACTAACACATTACGCTGGCGCTGGCCGGACATGGCTCCTTTGGGAGATACCTGAAAGAAATCCGGAAGAGAGAGTCCGCAGATTGCAGGTACTGCTGGGAAGAAGATGATTCTCCCGAATACACAATTTTCATATGCTCCAGGTGGACAGGGATACGTACCACAGCGGAAACAAGGGCTGGAGTGGAAATCAAGAAAGACAACTTTGCGGACCTAAGAGCAAGGGACAGAAAGTCACGGACTACGTTGGCAGACGTGCTCAAATCCATTATGACCCAGAATGGTAAGGACAAAATGCGCAATAGGGGAGCTAGAAGTACGAAGATGAATAAAGAGGAATGAAGTTAGACGAAGAGGAATGAAGAGGGTGAGAAGAGCAGGAAGACCTAAGGATGAGGCAACATGTATGGCGGAAGAAATGCCGAAGGGCGGTCCCCGCTGCACAGAGTGGAGAAAAAGAAAAGGGGTTTAGTTGGTAGGCGTCTAGGTTGGGTTGTATCCTGTTCCACGATGAATCCAATTACGTTGGAAATTTTGGTCCCCGACCTCTATAAAAAAAGGTTTAAACTACCGACAATCGATTTGTAGCCCACCCCATCTCCACTGAGCTGGGCATATTTCTATAAGTAGAGTTTTTAACATCGACGATTATCTCCCAGCGTTCGCGTTCGTACAGGGTCAAACAGGTAAAGCGAAAAACTAGGTAGTAGTCTGTTTATAAAATAAAATAATTATTAACTTTACTCAATCAAAACGTGAGGCGGCAATTTAATATAAGAACCCCCTCGCAATTTAACGGATTCCCGCGCGAATTAAAAGCCGAAAATGTCAGTTAATTAACTTTCCACCGCGGGTTCGCACGTTCCGCGCGGATTCTTTTTCGGGGGGGCCCGCGTACACAATCAAATTGACTCGGACGGTATGATTGGTGGGATCATCGGCCAGCCAGCCGGCCGGAAACCATTAAAACGCGCAATTTATCAGCTCCGGTCGTTTTTATGAAAGCAATTAATTACGCCCGGCGTCTGGATGCTTCGAGCGCCGAGAAAAGGACGGTGATTTAGCGGAAAAGGCAAATTGCGCCGAATTACGCAAGGATCAGATTCAGATATTATCGGATCGTAAATCTGGGTGATTAATCGTGACGATTAATACACGCAGCGATTGCAATTTATTAAATCGCAGGAAATTATCGACGAAGCGATCAAGAGATTCTTTGAACTTTAAGTTTTGTATTCGACCAGAATTTAAAAATGAAATTTTCCTCGGCGAACGCATTCGTCGATGGCATATTTCATTATGCGAGGAGACAACACCGAATCTAAATAACAAATTTAATTTAGTGGCCCCGGCCGCAGCGCGCCTAAATATTAAAATGATAATGAGCGCCGTATTCGAAACTTGAAGCCCCCACGCGACGCCCGGAGAAAGTTTCCTTGTTTCCGAGGAGGCGCACAATGGCCCCGCGAAATTAAGTTTGCTTATTTGTAAACGGCGCGGCATTAGCGTGAATGATGCGCAACAATGGGGACTTAATTGTCGTTTACCTAGGATACGGCGGGGTCCCCCTCTGAAGATTGATCGCCTTCGAGTTTCGCCCCGAGACATACCACCCGACAACAATGACACTAATTAATATCGAGAAAAGTATGTGTGTGTGTGTCAGGTTTAAGCGTTCCGGGAAATCCGGTTTTGATGTTTATTATAAGTAGATGAAATCAAGACAGGGTTTAATATTAAAGTTACCTTCAATTTAGATAAAGTAAAGCTATTTCCTTATCTTTAAGTTACGTTTAGGGTATAATTTTTTAACGTGGTGTTTATCTATCGTATACAGATGATGCCTTCGCCCCCTCACCCCCAATTTATATTCATATCTCACACAAGCGAGCTTCTTAGGACAGCACTTAGCACGAAGTGATATCGCGTTAATATTATATGAGCCTGCCTTAATAATAATCCGCCACAAAGGTGAACTGTGTACGTGCTACCTTTCCATTAAGTCCCGAGCAGATGCGGTGGTTATTACTATCAAAATTATACCCGGCAGTGCGGTTGTAGAAGACGTTTCGTGCGAGCGTGGTCGAAGGCGTTGTTTGTACTCACGAACACGTCCGCGCACTTTAATGCGATTTGTCTCGGGGAAAAAGCAAAACGAATCGATTCTATTTATCTTCCCATTTGCACTTACTACGGTTTCAAATCAGTTACAAACAACGTTAGTAAAAACCGTACGTCACTTGCATTTTGAGCGTTGTTATTGCAGGAATGCATTGTCGTCGAGCATGTTACGACGAGCAAACGTGTAGCGCTAATTGGAATTGAATGCGTTGGCATTATCCTGCAGAGTCGAGTCTGCTTAGTTACGAGGGACAACAGTTGCAATTCTCCTCCACCGACGAAGAACTAAATGGGTTTAATTATGGCGCGTATCGTGTATCCAGGCGAGCTAATATACGCTAGTTTAGGATAATTAACAAGTTCTATTTTATCTCGTGCGATTTGTTTGTGTCGTTTCGTTTACCTTGCTAGTTGGAGCCGTGTTTATTATGCAGTCACTTCATAATTAACAAGGTTGATTAAAACAGTAAAACTGACATTAATTAATTAATTAATTAAAACTTCTTCAGGTACTATCCATATTTTCTTCAATATAATAATACGTGCAGAACTTCTAGAATTTTACTGGTACGAGATGTCACGAGGGGGATTTTCTAAAAACCACGATGGGGTTTTTTTTGTTTGTTTCCGCGCATAAAAAATACAAAAAGTATTTAAACACGAACTTGTGTAATCCAAGGCAAATTGCGACCGTGTCGAAATATAAACACAATAAGGAGGTAACCGATATAACGTAAGGTTCGCATTTCATAATAACACATCAGCGGAATTTATTACAAACAGGGCCACGCGCGTACACTAGCGTATACGAATGACGTAGAGAGACATAAAGCAGGTGACGAAAAAATGCAACGCTCGAATAGGCAAAAAGCGTGTATTTAAAGTGCGGGCCAAAATCGGGAAGACAGTAGAGCCACCGGACCGACTCAGTGGGCACTTGTACCAACTCAGTGAGGGGACCCCCCCAACATCAGCGTCACCGCCGCCCACATCAGCGTCGCCGCCGCCCACATCATCTACCACTGCCGCCGACAACATTGCCGAACCCCGTCCTAAGAAAACGAGGACCATCTCCCTCGCCAGCTATCCAAGAGAAGACGCCACCGGAGCCTCCCCTACATGACTGCATGGTCATTTGTCGTAACATATTTTTCTGGTAAAGCTGTATTCATGACATCACTTAAAGCTTGGATAAACATTTCAAACTTTTCGCTCACATTTAATTGGTGATCCTTGATGAAGTTCCAGCTTATACTCGGAACCAAATTGTGTAAAGTATACAAACCAAAATTTGTAACAGGTCTGATTGTTTTCCTGACAATGTTTCATACCTATCTCAAAAGTTATCGTAACAATTATCGTAAATCCAAAAAGGATTTCGTTCTCTGCTCATGAGCAAGGCATTTTATGTTGAAATCACCTAAGATCGCAAAAATGAAATTAGATCTTTGGAGAATCTCAAGGTATTTACCAGCCGGTGATCGATACACTGTAACTATAATAAGTTTTGACTCTCCTAATTCAGTGGCACTTAGTTCACAGTGCATTTCCTGGGATCATTTTGTGACATCTAACCTTGACCAAGAGAGAGATGCAATTCTTTTTTTTTGTTAATATTGCTACACCAATGCTACAATTTCACTTCTGGAGAAATTGTCAACAACGACATAGTCTACCATTACTAAATTACTAATTTCATCATGAGACATCCAGTGTTCACTAATGCAGATGAAATCACTTTCAAAATTCAGAGCTTCAAGTTCAAGGACTTTATTACGTAGACTCTGAACGTTTAGGTGAGAGATGCTTATTTTTTGAGAGTTTTTCCATTTCTTATTTCGTAAGCCGATATAAAAAATTATTCACGCAAACATCCCTTGGCCAGTTTTCAGGTTTTTTTAATTACTCAATTTTATTTATTTCGTATCACAAACTCTTTTAAACGGACACTAAATGGCGCACAAACACTTAACATTTCGCAGTCGTTCGAAGCTGTCGAACGACTGCGAAACGTTAAGTGTTTGTGCGCCATTTAGTGTCCATTTAAAAGAGTTTGTGATACAATTTTCATCGGACAAGAACCAGCTTTAATTTATTCATTTCTGTGGATATTTTAAAAGAAGCATATTCTTCCGGATGTTTTGCAGGAATACTTCAACATTTTATGTTATGGAAACCTCTTTTGTTCAGATAGTTAACGATATCTTCAGGTGATGTCTTTGGATGAAATCGATACGTATGAAGATGGAACATCTTGGGTATATCTATTAGTTTATCTTTGTCAGTGTCTATACTATATGTTGTTTAACAAATTCGCTATGTTCTGTCGTGGTCTGTGGTTGTTTATGTACAGCATCAGCGAAAGACATAGGTTTTAGTAGGTGATCATCATTGAGATTCATAATCTCCGACATTATTTCCCGCTGTTTTCTTTCCAGGTCTTGAGTGGGAGCCGGAATTCCATTGTATTTCCTCTGTGACGCTATTTGCTTCTTTTCTAGGTTAACTTGCATCTGAGGAAACCCAGAAACTCGATTTTGTTGTTGATGGGAGCTTATTTGTTCCATATTAGATGGTGTCTTTAGAGACTTTAGTAACTGATTCTTTTCTATCAGTTCTGTTATCAAGAGATCTTTAGCATTTATCATAGGCCTCAACATTTCGTTTCCTTTTTCGAAGTATTTGATCTTCAGATTCAAAATGTTTATGATATTATTTGTTTGAGTATCATTTACTTGACAGCAATTTATGTTTCCCTCACTGTCATAGGCCTTAGCAACATTTGCGCAACTTGGATGAAAACAAGCCTCACAAATCACATACTTAACAGCTTTAACAACTTTACTGTTGCATTGTTTATATTTATTTCTACTTTGTTCCCAACACTTCCTTCCGCCATGTATAATAATTGGAATTTAAATTACTTCGTCGGAATTTAAAAGATACGTTTTTAAACACAAATCGTATTGATACTAACCCATTTGTATTGGGTTCTTCGAGTAGCCGAAAATATTTTTCATTTTTTCTTGGTTTTCATTGCGTACCGTATTTCCGAAATTAAGAAATATCTTTTCAGATTACTGTGTTTTTTTTTCTTTAGCGAATATTGTCTTTTGCTTCGTGTTTTGTTATTTTCTATCACAAATTTTTTGAAACGGACACTGAATATGCGCATTAACACTTAGTGCGCATATTCAGTGTCCGTTTCAAAGAATTTGTGACACAAGTTTCATCGGACAAGAACCTGCTTTAATGATGTTATTTTCGTTCAAAATCCTGAAACGAGTGTTTTACGCCAAAACGTTGAAAATTTTTGAAAATGAAATCGTACTGCTAAATAATCATACGAATACGATTATAATCGTACGGTTGGCAGCATTGGTTTTCGACCACTTATTTCTTGTACATACCTACAAAATTTCGTTCAATTGCTGAGTAGTATGTTTGGAGCAAGAAATTTTTGGGCTTCAGAAATAACGTATCCAACAATTATTGTAGTCCTCGGTAGCTGTAGAATCAAACATGAACGCCGATTCTTACTTCGTATTGTTCAACGGACGTCTCAAATATTGACTGTTAAACAACAAATAAATTCTTGATTACGTATTTAATGTTCTATTGCCTTTTGAAACAGTAATTAAAAACTTTCGAAGATAGAACAAGATTCTCTCGATTCGGTCTCGTCCGTTCCTTTTTTGGTGGTTGCCCTACCATCATCCTCATTCTCTCCTGCGCGCTCAACTCAGCGATCGCCAACGAGGATCGCCGGTAGTGCAACGATCCACTGTTACATTTTTCTAAAATTTTATACGTTACATACCTACCTGTTTACAAAATTTTAAGTTGGCAGACATGCGCATTGAAAATATCAGACGTAAACAAGTGCCTCCAAATTTTTCAAAGCTTGAAATCAATTTATACTTTGATTGAAATGCAAGTACCTCTGTGAAGATTTTTGTTACATTCATAATATAATGGTAAGCACAATCTTTTGTCTACATTAAACCTGATAAAGATAAAGTGGAGTATTATAGGATTAATTTAAAAAAAATTATAAAATGAAAGTTTTTTTTAATGTATAAATTGGAAAGTATTTTCTTAATTCTGCACAGTCGCTGTGATTAACTAAATAAAAGTTTATTTTGTTTTTTTTATCTGTGGTGGTTGCCCAACGGGGTCCTAAGTCAAAGATTTGTCAGGACCTCAGGAGCGGGAGTGTATTTGAGTGTGTGTAAAGTGTTCCATGGCTTTGTTACTTCCAACCTCTTCGCCGTTTAAGGGGAAGAAACAATGTCGAATTTTATCCCCAACACTGAAGGGTGCCTGACGTCGATACCAACCAACCGCGAGAAAAATCCCGAGCGCGGTTCGAACCGACGACCATGCGATTGCAAGACCGGTCCCTTACCACTTGGACCGCTCAGGCGTTTAATGTTTCTTGTTACAATTTGATTGTATTTAGTTTATTTGTATTTCTCCAAGAGATTCCAGTAGATACACTATATCGCATAGTTCGAAGCAACTCTCTTATGAAGAACTTCGTGAACTCTCCCCATGGAGAAGAAAATTTGAAGGACGCGCTTCGTGCGTCAAAGGCCCGCTCACCGTTGGGGGGCTCGCGGCAGCTAGGGAATTAAATTTTCGCTCGGGTCCCTTCGACCTTGACCCGAAGTGTTTCGTTTAATATAAAAAAAAAATTCTCGATCTCAATTCCTTGCTCTTGTTAACTACAGTTGGATTTGCTCGGGTTGGGCTGACTTTAACCTTTCGTTCGACTTTGACCTTTAACTTTCGTTTGACCTTGACCTTTAACTTATCTTAAGAAATTGATTTAAATTCTTTTCGATCTCATTTCCTCGCTCGGGTTGACTACAGTTGGGTTCGCTCGGGTTGGGGTTGACCTTGAACTTTCGTTTGACCTTGACCTTTACCGTATCGAACTTTTTTTTAATTTAACTTTTTTCGATCTCAATTTTTTGCTCTTGTTGACTACAGTTGGGTTTGCTCGGGTTGGGTTGACCTTGAACTTTCGTTTGAATTTTACCTTTAACTTTAGTTTGACCTTGACCTTTAACTTATCTTAAAAAATTGATTTAAATTCTTTTCGATCTCAATTCCTTGATCGGGTTGAGTAAGAAATTTTTCAAATTTTTCACAAATTCGCGTTCGTGACCTTGACCTTTGACATTTACGAAGCCTAGTTCTCGAAGTTCAACATTTTAAAAAAATTTTCACAATTTTTCCCGAATTTTTGGTGTTGACTTTAACTCTTGACCCTTACAACGAATCGTTGTCGAAATACAAATCTTTTTCCCGATTTTTCCCGAATTTTTGGCGTTGACCTTGACCTTTGAAATTTAAGACGATTCACTGTCTAAATTCAAATTTCCTTAAAAATTTTCCCCAATTTCTTCCAAATGTTTGGTCGTTACCTTGACCTTTGACCTTTGTGATGATCCGTTGTCGAGACAAAATTTTTTAAAAATTCTCCCCGATTTCTTCCAAATTTCCCCCAATTTTTCCCGATTTCTTGGTGCGTGACCTTGAACTCGGACTCTACGCCGTCGAATTTTTGGTGTTGACTTTGACCTTTGACCATTAAGCCGACGCGTTGTCGAAATTCGAAATTTTTTAAAAAATTTCCCCCAATTTTTCCCGATTTTTTTTGGTTCGTGACCTTGACCTTTGACCTTTGGCATCTCACGCCGTCGAAACTCAAAATTTTTAATAAATTTCCCCCGATTTTTACCGAATTCTTGACGCTGACCTTGACATTTGACCTTTAAGATGTTTCACTGTCGAAATTCAAATTTTTTTTTAAATTTTACCCGACTTTTACCGATTTTTTTGGCGTTGACCTTGACCTTTGACCTTTAAGCAGACTCGTTATCGAAATTTATTTTTATGATTTATTTCGTTTATTTGTATTTCTACAAGAGATTCCAATAGATACACTATATCGCATAGTTCGAAGCCACTCTCTTACGAAGAATTTACATTAGTGTATCAAACGCGTATGTATGGTTGCCTATCCTCACTTTTGCTGGGCGTGCACTGTAGGATAAAGAAGTTGTCTAACTGCTTGGCGAAGGAATCAATTTTTCTAAAACTTTTTGGATCAGGTAAACATCCTCATGTGATAAGATATCAGGGTCAATACCTGTTATTTGTGTTACTGTAGTCTGTTTTAACCTGTTATCTATAAACTGGTCTCTGGTTATTTCAAACCTGTTCTCTGTTATTTACAAACTGCTGCCTGTCGCGATTAGTAAGCATTGGAAAGAATGTAATACTGCATACGATACGGAAACACGCGACAATCTTTTGTGGACACCCCGTACAATGCAATCGAATAAAAAAGTCAAAGTTCAAGGCCGCAAATAAGAACATTGAAGATTAAAGTTAAATCCAATTTTGGAATATAAGAACCGTGAGAAATGGAATAGGGAAGTGCTTAAAATGTTGTCCATTATTTTTCAAACAAAACTGCTACATTTTTGAGTAACTTTGACATTTGTTTAATAATTTCTTTTCATCGCACTGAATAATATGAAATTTTGAAATACTTTAATGCTTATTTGAAGTAAAATTTGTACTGCAGCAAAACGCGATTTCCATTATGCGCCAGCGCACAATGAAAGATTAAAGGACGCTTTACACGATGCAATATGTAATGCAGCAAGGTGCAATTTCTGTTATGCGCATGTGCACAATGAAAACGTAAAGGCCGCTTTACACGTTGCAGCAAGACGCAATTTTTATTGTGCGTCTGTTCATCAGTAAACGTGTGTGAACAATAATCGTTAATTAACCTCAAAAAATATAAGATACAGTAAATATTTACGATCAAAAATTAGTACCTTTCGTTGCAACTCTACTCAGAAATAGCTTAAACAAAAAGCTGCGAACAAAAGTAATCTTTGTCTGCAATGTTCATTAAAGGCCGCAATTTTCATTGCTGGCAATAAACAATTGCAGCGTTTTTATTACACGCATGCGCAGTATTTGTATTTTCATCGACCGTCGCAACTTTCATTGCAGTTGCAGAATCCGAACCTATTTTTCTTGCATTGCAACGGCGATTCTGGGGAATTTGTGCTTAACACACTTACAAAACTTGTGATTTCATAAAATAAAAAGGAATTCTTAATTCAAAATTAAGTGCTTTTTATTAAAAATTTAAAATTAACGTTCCAACTTCCACACTTCTGGTCTGTTTTCAGGTTCTGTTGTAACACTTCAACGTGTAATGTTGTGTCCTCGGTTCGGCGGTTGTTTCGGTCTCCTGCTGGTTGGGTCCGGGTCTGCTCGTCGGAGTCCAGGTTCGTATCATTAAAAGACGGAATTCACCAACAGAAACTTTATTCATAGATAAAAATATATTTACAACATAGTGTAGGTAACGAAATCTGGCAGGTAATACGTGTCGGCTATATTAGTATACGGTGAAACGACTCCAGACATGCGTTTTTCGATGTTGCGGGGCGCGGAGTGAACAAGACGCTTGTTTTCAGGTAGGTGGCACAAGACACTTGTGCGGGGTGCGGAGTGAACAAGACACTTGTTCTCAGGTAGGTAGCATAAGACACTTGTGTGGGATGCGGGGTGCGGAGTGAACAAGACGTTTGTTCTCAGGTAGGTGGTACAAGACACTTGTGCGGGGTGCGGAGTGAACAAGACGCTTCTCTTCGGGGCAGGTAGCACAAGACACTTGTGCGGGGAGCAGGATGAACAAGACGCTTGTTCGGCGCAGGTAGCACAAGACACTTGTGCGGGGAGCGGGATGAACAAGCCCGGACAACGGAGCACGAGCCCGAAAGTCCGTTGAAAAGCGGCGGAGACTACGGCACTAATGAAACTCGTGGCACTCCCGGATCTGGCGTATCGCACGAAACCGAGCTGAACTCGAACTGCCTAAGTCAGCGCTAACGCTCCTTTATATACGGTCGGAGGATGGAGGTGGTATCCCTACTCGTTCGGATCCCTTCCTAAATAAAACTGCGCTGCGCGTGAACTTAAAATAAAACCTAACCGTTATTTACAATATCTACAAATATACAATATATACATATATACACTATAACAAATTCACTTTGTTACAAACGTAATCAACTTTAACGTCTGCAATTTGAGACGCTCTTAGCCGCACCCTTCGGCCATCACCAAGGTAGACAAGTCTTCTTTTTCTCCCGGATTGATTAGCCTGGACCGGCCAGTGCCTTGCAGTTCGGCTTTCTGCATAACCTCACAGAACTCTATCCAGGCTGCCTCCAGAAGTATTTCCTCCACCCAACGAACTTTCTGGTCTACCATCACATCACCATCACATGTAATGTTGATGCTACTGGATCAATAAATAATCAATCAATCAATCAACCACATGAAGTTGTACTTCGCTTTGCTTGGTATCGTTTTAATTTTTAATTCATATCATTCATATTTATGTACACTATCTTCTGTCTATCTCTCTCGTGTTACGAGACTAAGGCTGGGTTGCACGAAACATTTAAGCCAGGATTAAATGTAAGCCTAACTTAGAATATGACACATGTTATGACGTACAGCATATGGTGTGTCACTTGCTACTTTCAGAATGTGACCTCTACGATTCATGATTACTGTTTTAATCTAATTCCTTAAGTTAATTAATTAATTAAGGAAATAAATTAGTATTATTGTGTAAAAATTATTTGGTCATTTCCATTACTTAAACACCAAAAAAAAAAGTTTTCGTTGCTTACGTATCTCTAACTGCTAATCTCCGTATTCTTTCATACGAAGGTCATAAAAGACCTGCCTCAACGTTTATTGTATTACAACGGCGGCTTTACTGCTCTCTCATTTATTGCACATAATAGTGAGCATCTCTCAGCAGGGGCATTTATATTCACATCCGGTGTTTCTCAAATGTTTTCTATGATAAGTAAACGTATATTTTTCTTAAGTTATTATTGATCTCTGACCCATACGTATGCCATAACTTCGCTTCTTTTCTTCTGTATTAATAATGGCTACAGTAAGTAAAACTTATTCGACTACACACTGTATAGAGAAACCCTGTTTATATTTTTTTCAACATTGCTTTCATTTGACGGCTTTATTTTAAAGCCACGGAAGCTTTTGAGATGTACTTTTCCCCCCAAGCAGTGCTGATTCAGTTTTCTCATTTTGCCAACGCATGAAAAAGAAACTCGGTACTCAAAGGTTTTATTTATATTGAAGTTTGTCTATTGAACGATTTTTTTTTGTTAAGAGCCCACATTCTGTATAAGCGGGGGCCAAATAAAAGTGGATAGGACCCCTACAAATATTCCGGTGATTAAAAAAGCCCCTCCAAACATACCAGCCGTAGCTGCATACTGTGGTTCCACGGTCCTAAAAAAATACGGAAATCGCAGTTCACTTTAAATTAATACAAGTTGAGGCGATTTTTATTACCCTGGGGTATACATCATTGCCAGAACGCTTAAGTATCCACTAGTGAATCCCATCGTCAGGGCGACGACCCAATATACCCAGTCATTACCGAAAGCTACGGGTAGCGCGCGGTGTTTCCCCGGCACTTGATAGTTACACAACAAATAAAACGGTATGTATAGAGCCCTAAGAACAACGGGTATCCATAGGTATTTCGGCTTTGGCTGCAATCAATTAAGGCTCGGTATTTTTGAGAGCAAAATGCACCCCGCCTCGCCCCCTTACCCAAATTACGAATCTGGGAAGTAGACTTCCGAGCATCGCAGTGAAGTTAAACGTCAGGAAACAAGTTATGCTTGCGTAGTACTTGGGTGGTATAAAAAAATCCGGATTATCCGACTTAATATCTGGTCAAAAAATGGGGTTTGTGTAAGCCAATTTTTTTTTTTAAGGACGTACTTGCGTGGACAGCCGGAAACACCGAGAGGGTAACGAAAAACACAAAGAACACGTTGAACAACTGAAGCCAGGCTTGCTTCAAGATTTTTAAATAAGGTATGCGCGGCTTTACGTCTTTATTATCGGCCAATCTGAGCTCCTCTTCCCTTTTCTCTTTTAGCTCGTGGCACGCATAGAATTTCTGCAAAAGAAAGAAACACCTCGTCTTCCTCCAAACGTGGTGGTCCAACGGGTTACTTACGTTCAAAGGCAAAGCGAAATACGTGTCGAAACAAGCAAGCAGCACAAACAATGCGGTAATGAAATAATAAATGGCGGCCAATTTATCGCTGGAAGAGGACAACGTGGAGAGGATCGACACGATCGCGGTGAACGTTCCACATATATTGTTGCCGAGGATTACGCCACCCGTGTACTTTTGGGGCAGTTTGGCGGCCATTCCAAAAATCGTGTTCTGGTAAATCCCATTCAACACTGCAACGTGAGACTCAGTTTATTCAAAAAATTGTAAAAGCGCGAGCTTACTGTTCAAGAGGACGACGGACGCCATGGTTAATCCAAAGAATGTACCGGGCCAACCGCTGCTGTCAGCCATTGCTAGTATAATCGTGAAGATGAAGATTATTATTTCTCCTGAGATGCTCCACACTATTCTAGCTGTTAAACTACCGCTAAAAATAAATACGTTCTTTTCGTAGGGGGTTATCATCTAAAAATTGAAATGCCTACCCAATTCGGACGAATATATTTAAATAATTAAACACAACGTTAGGCACTTGCGAAGCGAAACACAGGTACTGTTGGAAACTTGATTTGTATTCTAAATCGGGGATGCCCGTGTAATTTTCGCCCAGCTTGTACTCCGTGAAATACTACGAGTGTTAGACAATTAAAAAAAATATGTGAATACGTGCGTGTTTGGTTTCTCTCACGTTATTGGCGGTAATGAACATGTTCCAAGGCATCAGCACGCCGATACCGTGTAAAAGAAACACCAAATACACTAGCTGGTATTTGTCCTTGATGGTTGTAGGTGGTTGCGAATTCGCGTTGTCCATGGTCAGATTCCTAAGACTTGAGAGTCTTCCTCAGGAATTCAATGTTCTGTGATGGATGCAGTCGAATTGTAGTAATTTCTGTTCTGCACTTTATTATAACGTATGAAGTCAAAGTTTGTTTTGGTAACTGTCAAGTGTGTCAATCAGTTTCATTAATTTTAAATCGCGACATCTTGGAATTTCTTTTTCACTTAATGTTGCAATAAGGTCGATACAGCTGTACAGAGGATGCTCGAGGAATCCACTGCAATCAAAACCGACTTGCAACAAAAAAAAGAAATTATGTGAATACGTGCGTGTTTGGTTTCTCTCACGTTATTGGCGGTGATGAACATGTTCCAAGGCATCAGCACGCCGATACCGTGTAAAAGAAACACCAAATACACTAGCTGGTATTTGTCCTTGATTGTTGTAGTTGGTTGCGAATTCGCGTTGTCCATGGTCAGATTCCTAAGACTTGAGAGTCTTCCTCAGGAATTCAATGTTCTGTGATGGGTGCAGTCGAATTGCAATAATTTCTGTTCTACACTTTATTATAACGTATGAAGTCAAAGTTTGTTTTGGTAACTGTCAAATGTGTCAATCAGTTTCATTAATTTTAAATCGCGACATCTTGGAATTTCTTTTTGACTTAATATTGCAATAGGGTCGATACAGCTGTACAGAGGATGCTCGAGGAATCCACTGCAATCAAAACCGACTTGCAACAAACATTTTTAAAACATTTTTATTAATATCCTAATAGCATATAGGGTATCTAGATTTCGTTTACATTTAATATAATGTGCTGGGATTTAAAATAGTTGTTATTTGATATATACGTTGTTCACAAATTAAAAAACCACCACCTGCTGCATTATGTTGGTATAAAACATAAGTTCCCTATAAAACATGTGTCTAAATAAAAACCTGGTCAAGTAGGCTACATTTAGTAATTCTGCTATGTAAATGCAATGGATAAATTCTCGATCACAACCCACTTGACCAGGTTTTTATTTAGACACGAGTTAGTTGAGTACCCTCCATCTTCCCTTTCAGAACTTATGTCATTTCACAAAAAAATTGTACTTAGTACGATTGGAAATAAAAAATAATCAAAATAATTACTAATTTTAAATCGTGACGCCTTAAAAATCGAAAATAGGCAACCCATTCTACTTCCACGTTTTTAGTACTTTATGAAAATACAAAGTTATTTCTAATATGATTGATGGGTTGCCTTTTCTAAAACTTCCAAGGGTCAGGATTTAAAATGGACGCCGCCCTGTATAATACGAACACGCTTCGCAAATTTTCCTAACGTATCTACCAAAATGGCCCTATATGGCGTATATTTTTAAAACTTGTGTATTGCGTTATTCGCGAAAATCAGCAATCAACAGATGGCGGGCGCTTTTAATAAGGAAAACAAAGAGCTGACGCGTCTAATCATCAATAGCTTCGTTCGCGGAGCTAATCCTGAACTTATCCGGAATGGATTCTAACCTGAACAACTTAAAATTTAAGCAAAATTCGGCATTTTTGTTTTCCACGAACGATTTCTAACATTTTAGAAATATTAAAAAACGATTCAAAAATATTTACAGTTGGTTCTTGTCCGATGAAATTTATATCACAAAATCTTTTAAGCGGACACTAAATCGCGCACTATACACTTAACGTTTCGCAGTCGTTCGACAGCTTCGTTTATATTTTTCACTTCTGACGAAGCTGTCGAACGACTACGAAACGTTAAGTGTATAGTGCGCGATTTAGTGTCTATTTTGTGATTCAAAAATAGTTTGCGCAAAAGAAAAATCCCGAATTTTGTTCAAATTTTAAGTTGTTCAGGTTAGAATCCATTCCGGATAAGTTCAGGATTAGCACCGCGAACAAAGCTATTTTTATTAAGTTGGATGAAGTCTTTGTGTAGGCATAAGCACACTGCACACTGAATTATCGTAAGACAATCAACAGCGCCATCTGTTGAAACTTGTCGGTAGTCTTCTTTTAATTTATTTCTACGAGGGCGATTCACCGGTTATTGACGGGTCGTATTGCAAAACCACTGTCCGTCGAGCAAAGTTTTAAGTAACGATCGTTTCTGGACGGTAACAAAAGATGACTTGCGTCGTTTTAAGACATTCAACAACGCCATCTGTTGAAACATGCCGAAAGTTTTTTTTACGTGGGTTATTCCCCCGCGATTTGGAAGATCCATAAGAAAACGTCACTTGTCGTCGGTAAAGGAAGAAATGAATTTATGAATCCACCGAACAGTCCCCTAAAATCGATTGTGTTTTGTTTTTAAACATGATTGTTTGGAAAATTTTGTTCATTTGCGAAGACAGTCGGAGTAGAAGCAAAAAGGAAAAATGAAGGAGGAAAAAAAACAATCGGCAGAAGAAGAGAAGATATTTTTTAGATACTCAAATTCTTAAATTTTGAATGGGATAGGAGCGATCTTTGGGACTTTCTCATATTTTTATGAAAGGAATAAGCTCTTGCAATTTGACGTTCGACATTTTGAATACCGTACCATGTATCCAAGGTTACTAAAGAGAGAAGGTTGCCTGGTAAGTCGTGGAGTGACGCGTCATCCAGTAGGCCATCTATTTGTGGACATGCATTAAATGGGCCTACTGAGTGACGTTGCGGTAACGTTGAAAGTTACCAGGCAACCTTGTCTCTTTAGTAACCTTGCCATGTACCGTGCCTTCAAATGAATTCCTAATTAAAGTAAGTTATGTTTTTTTTAATAAAGTTGGCTACACGCAATACAAAATTGAGATGACATTTGTCAATAACTGTCATTGTCACATTAGGTCTGTTTATTATCCTGCACTGGTGTACACTATTGTACACTTTTTTTTTACGAAATATGCTTTAATGGAAGCATAAATTCATTGACAATGTGTTAATACAAATCATACTCATTCATAGCGACATACCACACAAACATTTCAGGTTGCATTAAAGAGTATTTTGCGAAAAAGTATGCATTGGCGTACACCAGTGCAGGATAACAAACAGATCTATTATCTAATCATGATATCACATAAAAAATGTGTAAAGTAAACGCAAAATTCAGAGGTACACTGAATTAACTATTTTCGAAATAACACCAAAACTTAAAAGCAGTTGCTGAAAATGCTATCCTTCAGGTTGAATGCACAAACGTACCCTGCGCTTCATGTTTCCAAACGCGCTTGCCACGTTGTTGTTTACAAACATAGAAATACACTGTTACTTCAATTTTTATAAAATTATAAAAATATAACATCTAATGCAATAAATTAGTTGTGCGTTTTGATCAAGTGAAACACAAGTAAAAAGCGCAAGGCCTAAAGGAACAGTTTCTTGCCGATCTTCTTGGGTCAACTATTTCGAATCTTATCCACAGATGTCGCTAATCACATTTAGTCGACTAGCTTCTCCTTCCGAGCTTCGAAATGAATCATAACTTACAATCAAATTTAAAGCGCAGGAGCTAATAAAAAAAGCAAAATCGCCAGTTGAATTTTGCGCGAGAATTGTTTACAAATTCACTCCACAGATGTCGCCGGTGACGTTTTACTCGTTCTCAATCTGTCTCAGAGTTTAAAAAATGAATCAGATACTTAAAACTGCGTTTAAACCACGAGAGCAAGAGGAACAATAAAAGTAGCTCGTATTTTGTCGGCTTTCTTGTAAGGATTGTTTACGAATTCCATCCATAGATGTCATGTCAGGTAGATATCCTCTCCGCCAGATGTCGCCAGATGACATGTACTACTACCTACCTGTAGGTCTGCAAATTAGTGCGAGTGACTAATGTTTCTCCGCACCGGCTCGGCATAGCTGGTGAGGAAGGGAGGTTCGACGTAACCCCAATCAAAAGGTGGGCAGAGTGATTAAAATAAAAAGCACCAGCTGAGCACACTTGTTTATATTTAACTTGCTCAAAAATTAAATAACGACAACTCAAAACCGAAAAGTAAATAAATAAATAACACGTTAAATTTAACGCGTACCACAGATCTGTGCTTTGGTCACACATATAACTTCAAACGGGCACAAGAATTATCTATATCAACAGAAACGAGTGAATGTGAACAAACCCCGCGATAATATAAATTGTATATAAACAACACCGCGAATACACAAAAAATAGGGTTAATCCGACCTTGTTAAACTCCAAAGATCCAGCGTCAATGTCAATCAGCTGTCCACAGTCAACAAATCACAGCGTAGTTAGCGAAGTGAGTTAATGTTGCGGTGAAGCCGTCAGACATAGCGTCGTCTTGCCGGACGAATCCACTCTTCACAGGTGGGGGGAGGGTAGGCCGGTTTGCGAAACTTCGTTCGATGCAAAAGCCTGGAAGTCGAGCTACCACGGGAACTAGAAGCCTATTATAGTAGAAGAGAGGGACGCGTTACTCGCAGGGATCAATTGCACAACCAAACATACCTGTTCCCCTTTCTCAGAGGTAGGCCTTTGATAAGTCGTTTAAACGGCTTGTAGGTCACTTGGCGTGCTTTCTCAAATCTCGGAAAACAATCCGTTTCAAGATTCAACCACAAAATCCGTGGAGAAGCACAGAGCTTGAAACCACACAAAATAAACGGACAGCACGCGTCAAGTACTATTGAAAGAATGACCGCCAGGCGAACGCGCCGTGCCCTTCCACATGCGCTGAAGACGGAAGTCGTTACTTATGAAATGAATTTTAAACGGGCGAACAAGTGCCATGGAGCTATGCAGTAGGTTTAAATAAAAGCGTAAAATTTAACTAACGCAATATTGCGCAATATGGTGAAATGCGACGATCGGCACGTAGGCCGTTAGATTCCCACGTTAATATAGGGTGTACGGAAAAATATTATGAATAACTTGAATGGATTTTTCAACCGTAACAGTGCTCGATTTAGATTCTGTTCCTGAGTTTCAAATGAACCAAAAACCTCTCCAAATTACAAAATGAATCGGTAAACTAATTTTACAGCGCAAGACCTAAAGGAACAGCAAAAGTCAATCTTTTTTTGTCGACCTTTTTGGATCAAATATTTCGAATTTCATCCGTAGTTGTCGCCAATCTCGTTTACTTGATTAACTTCTTCTTCCGAGTTTGGAAATGAATCGATGACTTTCAACTAGATTTAAAGCGCAGGAGCCAGTGAAGAAATCAAAGTCGCCCGTTGAATTTTGCATGACATTTGTTTATAAATTCACCCCATAGATGTCGCCGATGGCGCTAATCCCGTTTACTTGATTAACTTCTTCTTCCGAGTTTGGAAATGAATCGATAACTTTCGACTAGATTTAAAGCGCAGGAGCCAGTGAAAAAATCAAAGTCGCCCGTGGAATTTTGCGCGACAATTGTTTACAAATTCACTCTACAGATGTTGCCCATGGCGTTTCACTTGTTCACAGTCTGTCTCCGAGTTTAGATACTTAAAACTGCATTTAAACCGCAAGAGCAAGAGGAACAATGAAAGAGACTCGTATTTTGTCGTTGTTTTCTTTTTAGCAAGAATTGTTTACGAATTCTATCCACAGATGTCGCTGCTAATAAGGTCTACTCGGTTTAGCTTCTGTCTCCGGCCTAGGAAATGGAGGAGTAAAGAAGTAAAAGTTGTTCGTATTTCTTGGAATTTCTCGCGCACAGATGTCGCTCTCTGCATTTTCATTAAAAAAGAATTAACAGTCGTGCAAGTCAACTCCAATTATAGCTATGTAGTAGGGTTGCCACCTTTTAAAAATGTTTGGCGAGGACACATTTATATTGGGTGATTTGTAAAAAAATTTATTAACTCTTGCCAAGGAATTTGGATGGCATGTCTTAGCTTTACTATAAAACAGCATAAAAGAATGCAGTAACGTACTTTTCACTTAAGCTAAGACATGCCGTCCAGATTTCATGGCAAGAGTTGATAAAAAAATTAAAAAGTCACTTGTATTAACGAAACATAAACACACTTGAATTTCAGACAAAACGACAGTATCAAATTTTACCCCCATAGCAGGTATCAAACAAAATGATAAATGTAACAGTTAAACCCGCATGTCGGTACTGTGTAGATTTTTATACTGTGATCTCTGATTCGGACACGCAATGCTACCAATTGCCTCTAAGAACTATCAACTATTAAACTATTTTTTCTTTCGCGAGGAAGTTTGCTTGAAGAGGAGGACGGGAGGACTTTTTGTTAAAACGAGGACAATCCTCGTGAAACGAGGACGGGTGGCAACCCTACTATGTAGGTACTTCTTAATTTGTCAATTTTTATTTTACTTTTTGCCTCACATTAATTTGTAACAGACTCTGAAGCAACTAGCGACATCTGTGGCCTAACTGTGTTATTAATTTTCAGGTGTAGGTATTCAAACAAACGACGGACGAGCGATTTTTACTTTTTCATTTAATACTGTGCTTTACCCGACCAACTGAACTTTCGTTTTATTTTCTGCGCACCAGGGTCTAAGTTTAAGTCAAGAGTTAGAGTTAGTGGCGACATCTCTGTTTGGAATATGTAACAGATTTATACGGAGGAGTGAGTTCTCAACGTCACTAATAATAAAATCACAGTAAGTCGGCAAAAAAAAGAACATAATAAGCAGTGGCGACTCCTTCTTAACCCCTATTTTTTATAGCAGATTCGGATAGTACGTCAAAAAGTATAAAACTTTTATGGGAAACATGTTTTTCGATTCGTGATAGATGGCGGTGTAATCGACGAAATTTCAATTTTCTGATTTCTTCTGTTGGAAACCAATACACTCGATTCCGCAGCGCATTTGCAATAAAAAGTAGGTACCACTTTTTCTTCTAACAACTTGAAACTTTAAAAAATAAAACATTTATTATGCAAGCATTGAGGGTAGTGATGGGCGAAAATAGTAGTCGAATAAAATAGTATTCGAATAAAAATAGTATTCGAGTGAAAATAGTATTCGAATAAAAATAGTATTCCAATGAAAATACAGTGTGTAATCGAATAAGTTTCACATATTAATACTGTAAGTTCTTCATCACAAAAGGAATTGATTCTGCAAATATCAATGTTCTTGCTCGAAAATAAAAAAACTGACCTACCACAAGAGCGCATAGCCTTTTGTTTGAAAACCTCTGCTCGTTCGTCAGTGCGTCTGCGATTTTTATAGACGCATCGTAAAATTTTGGCAGGAAATTTTATTCTTCTACGCCTATATGGTTCTGACGCAATTATACAGCAAATCCAAAGGTCAGAGTACAATTGATCAGCACTGTGAGTTACGGAATCACTCCACTTTGTGAAAACTAAATTTTACTGTGCGATTGTAATTGTTTTACGATGCTATACGAGCCACATTTACGACTTAGTTCGCATCATTATTTTTTCGCGGCAATACTAAATTAACACGCTAAGAGTGTCTGCGGGACTTGTCCGCTGCAGCCGTTGCATTAGAATTTGAACCGCGCAAAATATATGGCACCGATCCGTATTCATTAAATAATCCACAATAATTACATCGTGATATTTCACACTTTGTAAACAAATAACACACTATGTGATATAATTTGTTAATTTCCTATGTTAAAATAATGAATGTAAGTTATAAGTACATACATTGATAACAAACAAATTGGTGACAACAACAGTGGACCCAAGTTAGAATCTTGAGGTACACCCGAGGTAGCAATAAATGGCGAAAATTTTCTTTGCCTACACCGGCTCTGTGTAAAAGTAGATAAATGCAATATTAAAAAACTGAAGAGAATTGTTATTCAAATAACATTTATTCATGGATTCTGAATTAAAGTTATAACAGCGTTTTAGATTGAACAATAAATTTTTTTTTGCAAACCAAAACAGACATCACATCTTAAATTCGGACTTATTTACACAAACTTCACCGCATCTACTTGAAAAGGCAAAACGACGCCAAATTCTAAAGTGCATGTAATACTCTTTCTCCCCCTTGTTTGAAGGACATCCCCTCGATCATCGTAGCGTTTGAATTTCAGAGACCTACGAATATTAAATGGGCGGAGGGTAATCGCGAGTACCACCAAAAAGAAATTCCGCCCATAAATAATTGGTCGTAATAATTAATGTTGTTGGTTTCTTTTTCGGGGGGGTGGGTGGGTTGTAGCGGCGCGTTTTGTTTATATGCAAACAGAACGCGCATAATTTTCTATTTGCGTGCGCTCGTTTAAAAGCTGTCAATATTTATATTTCGGTCGCGCAGTTATTTTGTTATTGCGAGCTAAATCAAACGTACCGTTAGCAAAAATGTGTCATCAATAGTTTAATTGATGTTAAAACAATGCGCGAAATTTTCCGACGGAAAACAATAACGCGAATGGTAATGTGCGTCAAAAAATGATATTGTATATGAATTTATGTTACCGTCGACGGGATTACGTACCCGATTACGTACAATGTGTATTATCCTGCAAATTATTAATTTTTTTGATGAAAAATAATGTATTCAAATTAAATTCGAAATGCATTCAATCTGAGCGTGTACTATTTTGTACTCGACTTCTAAAAACTGCGGGGGCTAATTGCGACTTAAACACGTCAGGTGGTTAACCGGAAGTAGGGTTTTAATTTATCGCTCCGCATAATAGGGCGAAATTGGGCGATGATGGCGCCTGCCACACTCACGGACGTGATAAACATTCGACCGGAAAGAACCGCACCCGCCAACAATTAACCCGGTCCGGGTGCTTTAAAAGCTCTTAAACAAATCGCCGAAGAAAAATCGCCCGCTCGCAGCCGCGCCGCTACAAATTAGAAGCATTCATTTCAAGTTTTTTTTTTTACTTTTAGTTCTAGTTTTAGTCGAGTCGTATTTAAACCGCTAATTATTCCGGTCACTCCGAGAAGTAATAAAAATGCAAGGGCCTTCAAGAAGGAACGATTAAATTTGACACGTGCCAATTTCTCCTTCCCCCTTAAAAAAAAAAAATACGTGCGTCGGAGACACGTCGTTTATTAAATGTAAATTATATCGTTTCCTCTTGCATATTACACGTGTAGATTAGATCGGTTCCGAGTATTAATCAAATTCCCCTGTCCTGCCTCTTTTGCTTGTCCCCCTTTATCACAGCGTTGCATTTCGTTTGTTTAACACAAAGTAACGGTTCGTTTTGCGTTCAATTTTCTGCAAGTAACTCGCCTTTGCTCGAGAATAATAACTTGCAATAATAATGGGGTAATAAAGAAGGAATGAAAAATGATATGTTTATCCCTTAAGTTAGCAATACTGTGCCTCATACAACGGCAGGTTATGTTGTTGATGTTAAGAAACATAACTTCAAATGTAAGACATAAAATGTCGTGGATAAAACAGAGAACGACAAGTGATAATTGTGCTACCAACACAATTTTTTTCATAAAGTCACTTTCATGACAAACCTGATAACAAAATACTTATATGTCTGTTTACATTTACTTACAAGTAAACACCTAGTAAAACTGTACAAACAACCACAAACTTAAGAGTTATTGCCAATTTAAATAACTGTCCCGTGGCTTCAAAAAGGCCGCACAGCTGGTTAGTAATGTTATCTGCACTACGGGTCTGCCTACTACCTGCTATTGTCTACTGCGGCCGCCTACGTTTTCTGTGAGGTTGAACGACCCTTCGGAGAATGCGCTATAATTAATAATACTTTGATTATGGCTCGTCATCGTTGTTAATAGGAAACTACGTTGTGATAACCCGTTATCTTGGTGCGAACAGTAAAACTCTTGAATGAACAAGGAGCGGATTATATTAATAAAACTCACGAAATTAGCTTTATTTATTGAGAGTAAAAAAAAGAAAAAATGGGAAAAACTCCTGATATCTGCCTCTGTGGGATCAGATATCGTGAGCGTAAAACCCTTGCGTTTGAAATCAATACAAATAAACAAAAATTACGATTCTCAGAAAGTACAGATTTCACCTTCGAATATCGGCACGATCTATTTTTTTTTCGATTCACACCGTTGGTGGTCTAACGTTTACACAGATGTTTGTTGGAGAGCTCTGCTCCTTAACTAGATTAATAATTAATTGAGTTTCAACTTAGCTCGAGTCTTGGTACAAGTATTCGTCACTTCTGATCGTACTCAAAGACTTGTTCTGTTTAATAAACCAACGCACAATGTGTCACAGTGGGACTACAGTGTACTTAATTAATGGAGTTAATTAATGAATTAATCAGATGATTTGGGAGAAGCATGTAATACAAAATGCCACCTTCAGCGATCAATTTGCAAGTAAATCAGTAGCAATCACCTGTTTTTCAGAGACTCCCGTGGGAGGTGTTACCTATCTCTAGCTAACCTGATTAATACGGTGGAATGTAGTGAACCGAACTTCTTCTACTCCTACCACCAGAGCGTTAATTAAGGTCGAAATAGTAGGACCTTCTCGACTACTTTCGCCTTGCTTGGAGGGCGGTGCTTTGCACCCAACTGCCTGTTTTTCAGGACCCTTCTGTCTATCGCTCTTTCGCCGTCTAACCTAGCTAATTAATTTATAGCGCAAGAAATTAGTTTTGACTGTTTTTTTTTGCTCTCCACTATGGGTGGTTTTGGCATTGCAGTCTCTAGGCAATCGCTTCTAATTAACCGGCAAATCTCGGCAAAGACCCCAATTCGGTTCACACACATACAGGGTGAAAGAGAAACTTTACTAAGAAAATTGCTATGACTATGCAGTTCAAATCGTTCGACCCCGTAGTTTCACGAAATTCGTGGTGATAATTAATTGGCCTTGATTTCTTTTATTATTTTGTGCTGGCGCCCTTGGTTCCAGCGGCAGGTATAATTGCCTCACGCCAGTGATTGAGATTGGCGACTTCCTTGTACAAATCGAAAAACAACCGTTGGTGTTTTCAATTGGCCTGAGAAAATCCCCAAGGGTAGAATGATTTCTAAAAGTACATTGTATTGAATTCTCGAACCGTGCGAGAAGATTCGTATTCGAAAATGACGTCAAAATGACGTAGACTCTCGTACAAAACTATACAAATCGTTCGAAAGTTGCGTTACTTTGATGTCATTTTCGCATGCGAATCTTCTCGCACGTCTCGAGAATCGGGCCCCAGGTAGATGCGGGGAACAGTTAATTGCTGTTGGTTGATTAAATTACAGAATTGGTCTAATAACTAAAGAAGCAATGACCAATAAATTTTTCTAAGATGAAGGTTCCTAGTGAGTTTTAATACTCGCTGACTCTTTAGTCACTAATTAATACAAATAAAATTATCCCTACGCAGTTATTACCACCAAAGGTGCGCTGAAGAATATAAATAAATGTCAATTACCTAAGAGCGTATAATCCGTGCACTGCCCACTCTGATTAAAAACACTCGCGTCGCGACGTTTACGTGTTTGGTTTAACTGCCTTTCTTAACACACTGTACTTTTAACCGTACCGAAATAAATGATTTAACTAGAAAAATGAATAGAGACTGCAAGCGCTTAAGGAAAAACACAACTAAGCCAATTTAGAAATGAACTGAACCGTTCTCGCTAAAGCGTCAATGCCTGTTTCTTCCCATCCCGTACTTTCAAGAAAGCAATTAAAACACACCCCCTCGGACTTTGCAGCGAAATTCGGAAATCACTTCGACCAATCATAGTCGTAGCACTTAGTTCACACGCATGCCTATTCCAGATGCCCAAAAATATATCAAGAGCCCCCCTATTAACTTATCAGGAATATTCACTGTCGTCTGGCGCAAACAAAGCATTCATAAATTTAACTATTAACGTGTAAACGCTGACATTTTTAAAGTATCTGTTGCCTGACTGAAAGGACCCAGACTTATGACGCCAACTTGAAAAGAAACAGACAAAAATAAAACACTTTAACTTGAGCGTAATTCGATATGCCTTTTCCGCTAATGCGACAAACTTTTGTACAGAAATTCGAAATACAAAGATAAGGTTACTCGGTTGGTAGATTTATGGCCCTCTGTGTGGTCCATCATTACTCGAAAAGGCTGCACGTCGCCCTGCTTATCGCTTGCAAAAAAAATACCAAGAATACGGACATATGTTGGTTATTTTAAAACTAAACATGTAACAATCGATTTTGTTTTGAAAACAAATTTAGCGAACGCTTCAATACACAGAATTAAATTTTGACAATCAAGTCGAACTTATAATTAAATAGATTCGCGTCTCGTAGTAGTAGTTAATTATGAAGGCAAAGGTAAAGATCTATTAATAGAAGACAACGATATATTATTTGGCGCTTATTATTTTGGAAATTTTAATAACAGCAGTATTGATCCTTCAGGATTAGCTCCTTGGAATAAAGAAATAGAAGCACAAAAAATTGTAGCTTCGTAAGTAAAAATTTCGAATGTGAAGTTCTTTGTTAGTCCACTACCCGGATTAAATCCGGAAGATTTTTCCTGGCGATCCGAGTTCGCAATCTCGTTACTTCGTGCTGCATATGTAATTAAAGTACGTCGCGTTACGAAAGCCGGTAATTTGCTCGCAGACGCGTGCTGACAAAGGCTTCAAAGACCTCCGTGTGTGTGTGACGTAATAAAAATGCATTAAAATAATGCCCACGTGGCAACAAAGGTCCTTTAATATGAAAGTCCGGCGTTGCTCCTGCAACGAATGCAAAACGCAAATTTTATTACCAACAGGACGTTAATGTATTTTCTCCAATTTCCTTCCCCCCTAAATACGATGAAAAACCGAACGCGTCGAATGGGATTCCCCGTTCTCGATATGATGATCATCATTATGATTGAGCTGGTGTTTTCGTGCGGCAAAAAAATCTTATCCGAAAGAAGGATCGCTTTTGTCGGTAATTTGTCAGCGCGACGGCGGTGATTTCTGTATTTCTTAACGCTGTCTCGAATACTTCTGACAAATTATGATAGATGTGCGTTATCGACTTCCAGTAACTCGTCTGGGGCGATTAGGATCACGCATCTTTAACTAAACGAAAAACAATGTAATCCAGAACTAAACGAATGCGCAAATAAGGTGAAGAAGAATGGGAAAATTTAATTTAATGTAGTCATAGAGATGTCCAAAATTACGTTGAAGCTCAGAGAAAAGAATGAGAATGAAAGATTGAACAATTGTTCCTGAAAACAGTACACAATTGCATTAGGATGTTACATGTAATTTCGGTTATTTATAGAGGCGGGGGAAACTTAGACTGTAATTCTCCAACACAATTTACTCCTGAAGTAAACGACGACATATTTTGCCAGGGCATTGTTTAGGTAAATCCATTTATGCATTTATTGTAATACACTCTCTGTGTAATAGGGCGCAGGATGTGAAGCGGGAACACGCCACACATAGATTTTAATACGCGCAGCCCCTATCTGATACTGTATTAAATACAATTCAGATATAAATCGCGGAAAATTGCTTCGTTCGCCGGTAGGAAACTTGCCAATACCAGCAGTTAAAATATTTATTGAAGCAGCGGGATTGGAATTTCTGCGCACGGTACGAAATCATTTTTGTTCGAATAGAAAATTAATGAAGCACTACCAATGTTTTTCTAACAGCCACGCAAAATTAAATAAAAATAAATTTGATGATCATTCTGTATTGTAACAAGGAAATTAGAACGAATTCGCAGCTGCAAAAATCAGTCAACCAAAGGTTTCCGTAAACAATTACGTAAGTATGACTCGTTCGGAAATGTCCGCATGAGTCATTTGGCAAGGCATAACTTCATAATCCCCGGACGAAACCCCTTTACATAGTCAACGAGCTGGTCATTAGATCTTTAGTGTGATAGCTAGTCAGAAGTCTTGTTTGATTGTGTAAGTGACCAAGCTATGCAAGTTACCCATAAATGTATGTAAATACATACTGAGCTACGACCCTTATTTCAGTTACATAAACTGTATTTTATAGAACTATTCTGTAAAAGTTAAGAATTCTGTCTTAAGTGATTTAAATGGTAGAAAATTTTCGTTCGAGTGAATTTCGAACTTACAACCGGAAAAAAGGGGCCCTCGGGTGAAAGTCCCGAAGAAATTTTAATCACGTTGACGTTCATCGGTCGCACTTAGCGCTGCGGAACATCGCTGAAATTGATTATTCAGCTGAAGCCGAAGCGTCCCGGCCGAGCCGAGTCACGTAATCCGGCTGAATTTTAAATAAGCTCCGGCGTGCAGCTTTCAGCGCGAGCACTTCAGGCAAGACGCTGGCTTCCAGGACGTAAGAATAATTTAATACAGGAATACTTAAGCGAGCCATTTACATGGTAATTAAGCTTAGTTTTTCATTTAGTGCGTTAGTTGTCGGTGGAGAGCGATGATGACGTCCTTTATCGACGGCCCTGTTGTGTGTCCTTTGTTGTGTAAATGAACCGTTTAAAAAAAAAAACTTTGGCTTTTTTCATTAGCTTTGTTTAATATTTTGCGCTGCCTTTATACTGTAAATTAATTCACTTACTGTTAGTAAATAACGCATTGTATAATTCAATAAATGATTAATAATTGGTTTACGTTTATTTACATTAATCATCGAAATAATAACGCCCCAAGCAGTGGAAAAGTTGGCAACACTGCGTTGTGGTCTCTGCTGCTTCGGAACGAGCGACACCACATCAATACAATGGAAATGGAGAGTCGAGGGAATCGCGCTGCATTTTATTTCTTTCATCGAGTGACTTTTATAAATTGGTTTTCCAGGGAATAATATTTTTCGCAGGGCCGCCGCCTGCAGTCCAGTTGGTTTGAGCCGGGATCTAATCTCCGCTGATATCGCGCACGGATGATTCATGAAGGGCCTTCCATTAGCTCGGGCTCGTAATTTATTCATTGCTTTAAATAAACATCCCGAAAATTGGTTCGTACATATATTTATTATTTATTTATATAGTGCTTAATCTGTAAGCTCAAAAATAAATACTAACCTGCCACAAGAGCGCATCGTCTTTTGCTTGAGAACCTCTGCTCGCTCGTGGTTTTTATAAACACATCGTAAAACAATATGTTACAGTTCATTTTTTTCATTCCTGTTCTGAATACCTCCTGTATATGCATTGCCACCGTCCAGCCTTCATTTCTGTTCCGAACACGCCCTGTATATGCGAGATTCGACGTGTCGGATTATTCCTTGGACCGCGTCGTTGTAAACATTGCAGTCAGTGTAGGAATACCCGTATTTCGCCGGCGTAATTTTTCTTAAACTTTCGTTTTAGCATATTTCTATTAACAGGACCTTCATTTATTTAAACAAATTCATTTTATATACGTAATCCATCCTTATTTGAGTTCAAAATCGCGTGTATGTGAGGAATTGAACGAATTATAACGAAGTTCTACTTCTGGACGCGTATTATGCGTGATCTTTGCCCTTTCAGCCGATTGGTTCCCACTGTTACTAAGAAAGTTCCCCGGAGGTAAGATTAGAAGGTGTCTCGCTTGTTTATAATCGTTCCTTGTTTGTCAAACGAGAAATGTTGCGCCATTGTCAGAACGAAACTTGCCGTCTCTTGGGTCACACTCTCTTTTCGTAAATATTTTTATTTGTGCGTGCCATTACATCGAAGGGATGTTAGTGCATTTCTACGGCTAATTGCCGACTCTGATTAGACCCAGTTGTGAGACAGGAAAAACCGCGTGTCCTGTGGTTTGTCCCAGCTTCGGTAACAGACCGAGGTAAGTTCTATACGCAGCAACTCTCGGTTTGACTTATGTGTTCGTTTTATTTCATTGCTTATAAGCTTTTATCGTGAGCTTCTAGCAAGAGCTATCGTTAATCCTAGACTTTAATCTTGGACCTATATCAAGAGTTATTTCTCGTTGGGTGCATCGCGAATTACGGCGTTGGAAGTTCCCTCCCTCGCCCCTCTACGCGGAAGCCGGCACACTACAAAGCGTCGCTGCGGCATTGCCGCAAAGACACCGACAAACGAATCGGACATCAAAGGAATAAAGGTCGGAGCGTTATAATTTCTTTTCTTAGTTTTGAGCGATATTTCGCGGATTTAGTTTTTGATCCATTACTTTGATTTTGCCGCAATTAAACTTGCAACTTATTGCGTAACTGCCGGTGTAATTTAAATATGATAAAGTAGACGAGCATTGACGCGCGCAAATAACCGGAGATTGCATTCTGTTGTATTCTGTTGCACTAGTTACGATTTGAATTATTTTAATATAGTTTAATGCGAAGTTCGGATCCGACCAAATTGAATATGTTGTAAACTTTTGTGTTCCCCATATATTATTTATTTGTGAGTATTCTTTTATGATTGTTGTTTGTGACTAAGTAAATTGACGTGCTCTGGATGTAACGGGTTTTCTTAATTTTCACCTTGTCCCCCCCTTTCAAAAAAAATTAAGTGGCGCCTATTTTCTTATGGGTTTTGGCCTTCGCGGTTTGGATTTGAACCCTCCCGTCCCACTGTAGCTGGCTGGCAACATTGGAGTAAAGTTTCGCTCCAATGTAAAACTTCTGCCTATCTACGCAGGTAGGTAGCAAATAAAGCTCCAGTAAAATTCACGATCACTTGGCCAATGTCGCCTGTAAGCAATAACGAAAGAAGCTTCCAAATATCCACTCGCGTTGATTAACGAAATTAATTATAAGCCAGTTTTTACGTATTGTTAATACAGTTTATAACTGCTGTTCATAAAAATGTACACCAATAGATAATCGGCAATAAATACATCATGCTATTCCATACTTTGCAAACAAATAACACACTGTGTGATTTAATTTGTTAAATGAATGTTTAAATCAAACGTTTTTTTTTGTAGAAAGAATACTTAGATTTTTCCGGAGTTACTATTTACTTTTTCCCCACACGTATTGCCGTGATGTTGATCCTTTTGGAATTAATTTTTTCTTTTTTGTTTGGCCCCACGTTGGACGCCAAATTTATGCTGTGTAGTGTGACGTACACTTTTGTAAGTAAGGTTCTTACTTGTTTGCTTGCCATAGCTCAGTTTAGTCGGAGTAATCAGTAAATCAACAAACTAAAAATACACAGTACTTACTGCCTTCTGCTAGTTTTTCTGAGCGAGAATTGAACGAAACACGTGCTTGGAAGTAAACGGTAAGCAGCTGAAGGGACTGGCGGCAAAATGACACAGTAGGGCATACGGAATAGTAAACACGTAATAAATTGCCAAACTGGAATATCTCGAAGCCGTTCAGCTCCAACAAAACTACAAAAATGGAAGTCGCACGTAACGCGTCTGCGATGGCGTCCCAGCACACAAAAGTAATCGCCCTGATATCGAAGAGGATGGAACTACGGCAAAGATTTACAACGCAATTTCCGCATACGTCATCAAGAAGCATCGATCAATAATATTGACCAAAAGACCATGTACGACATCTACAGATTAATTTCCGAAACTTAAAAACAAATGGCTTAAAGAAGAATAGCGCATTACTATCTGAAATTAAAACACAAGTCCTGAGAGATAGGGGCGTTAAAGTCATAAATACGAAATCAATTAAAAGAAAGAAACGGTATTTGTTTGAAATTCAATAACGAAATGACGGAAACGCACAAAAGGTGAAAGAAGCATATAATGTAACGGTCATCGAAAAATGTGAACGTTACAGTAGAAAGCAATTTGGAAATTTTCTGCAATTTTTGCTTTGTCTCCTGCGCTAGTGTCGTAAATTAATGCTGTATAGTTCACGCTTTTGAGAGGTTGCCAAAATTTTTGTTGAGGGTTTGGGTTCTCCTTTGGTTTTCTTAATTTTTTTTTTAGTTTAAAATTTTTTAGAACATTGATTTATGCCCAAATAATCCAGACAAGTAATTCCTTGCGTTCGCACATCATTAAATTACTCTCTCCTTTATTTGACACAAAGAAGTATCTATTTTCTGAGATGCTACGGTTGAAAAATTCATTTAAATTATTTACGATATTTACCAATCTCCCTGTATTTGTGTAGGAAACAACGGTTAGCTTTGGCCTACGTGCCGTTTGTAACGTTGCATCAGATCGCATCAGATCGTCCATTTCACTCTTTCGTCCGGTTAAAACTGAGTTCATTTCATAACGACCCCCGTACCAACTTAGTTGGACAGAACGCGTTCTCTCCGCGACGCTCTCATTGTTGCGAAAGATTTCTCGGCGTGCACATCTATTGCTTGCGTGCGTTCATGATTTTTGTGCTTCTTTTCATGTGAAACCTGAAATAGAATTTTCTCCGAGATTTGCTTAAGTGCACGCCAAGTAAAATTCAAGCTCCTTATAAGCTTTTATAAGCGTGTTCCTGGGAGAAAGAACAGGAAGGTTTTATCGGCAACTTTGTGCGTATTTTCAGTTATCTTCGCGTATCTTTCCTCTACTCTTAGGCTTTTAGTGGCAGTCATACCCCTTCTTGACAATTAACAACGACCTCTTGAGCGGAAGAAAGCCGTAATCGGAGTCGTAGTTGCTGAAAGTCCTGGCTGGCATCACGGTCTACCCCTCATCAGGTAAAAGTTGGACTCAGACGTGACGCCGCAACCGGAGCGTTCGTGACGTAATTCTTAACGCCGTTTTACGCCTCCGCTGAAGGGCGCTCACTCGGATTCTTCCACTCCACTATTGACAGCTGATTGTCTAAACGTGGATTTTGGTTAAAAGGTCGGAAACATTTTATTTATTTATTCGTTTGCGTCGACTAAACGCTGCGTTACGTTATTTCAATTCTAAACAGGTGCCTTTAGATAATAGAGAGTTTTGGCAAGACGTTACGACAAAAATGTCGTACGTTAAAGGCTATTTTGCTTAGCAACCGTGTAGATTCAGCCAATCAGATATCGAGTTTCGACGTTTAACGTACGTAAAGTTTAACGGAACGTCTTGCTAAAACTCCCTAATTATTTTAAGAATTTTCCTGTAAACTCCTGTAAACGAAAAGCAGATCTGTTTCTCGGTCAATCATTAGAGTGATTACAAGTTTGTTCATTTCTTACTCAACTCATTGTGATCCATTCTGGGTCGTACTCGCTACTTATTACTTATTTATTTTCTTACGTTTTTGAGCTTTTCTAATAAGAACAAGTGTGCTCAGCTGGTGACTTTTATGTTATTTAACTTGTCCCCCCTTTGCTTTTGGGGTTTCGTTGAACCCTCCCTTCTCCAGGAGTTTAGCCAGCGATGCTGGAGATCGTTGAAATTACTCGCACAATTTGCTGTCCTTCAGCTAGGCAGCACAGGAAGACAAAATCGCTCGCACGGTTGCTTTCTCATTGATTTAATTTTTATTATTTATACCGGAAAATATTATTTTATTTAAATAATCAAGAATTGATGAGCTCGTGCTCAAGCCAGCCTAAATTTCTTGATTTATCCGAAATTTATTTTTATAGTTTTTCTTTAAAAGCTAAAATTACCACTTCACTTCACTATACACTCAGGTTTTCCCGCAACAGTTTAGCGTAGTCGATACCAAAGTCCGAGACTAGAGAAGCCTTGAGGCGCACCCTTCAGCCATCATCTTGGTAAACTGGTATTCTTTTCCTTTCGAACTGGTTGCCTGGAACCGGCCAATGCCTTGCAGTCAGCGGAGCACTCGGCTTTTCGTGGAACCGCTGCATCCCAGCACAGAACTCCATCCAAGCAGCCTCCTGAACCCAAGACCTTCTTGGTCCGACACTTGAAGTTGCACTTCGTTTTGCATGATAGTATTTTTTTTAACTGTCTAGATAAACTATTCACGATATTCCTTACATAACGAAATAAGATTCTCTTAATATTTTTGGCTTTTTTGCCTTGGTTCTACATTTGCCAAAGGCAAATATCACAGCAGTATGTCATCATTTCGCTTCTTTTCTTGCGTATTAACAGTGGTTACAGTAAGTGAAACTTATTCGATTACACCCTGTATAATTTTCACTCCCTTCATTTCAAAAACTTTTGATATGAAATGGTGCATACAAGATCAGATCAAAATTTATTTTGAATTCGTGTATGGAACGTTTCAAATTATTGAACTTTACAAAATCACAATCTGCTATGACCATTATGGGTTTCTAATAGTTTGAAATGTTTCCTTTAAGTTACGTTGGTTCAAGAAGTCTAATCTATTATGTGCTCTAATTCGAATGACCTTGAAATCGAAATACATAGGTCATAGCCCGGTCCTCGGGGACGTTTTTAGAAAACGAAAAGGGGCACCTTTCCTGCGCGCCCTCGTCGCAGTTTCGTTGATTAGATTCACGTCCGAACGGTTCCGGTAAATTCACGTATTATGGGCCGTAAGATCGGATTTGATGGACGCATCCCGTATTCCGGGGAGTCGTCGTTCGTAATGGAAGTTTTCCGTGTCGCCGCTTGTTAGTGCAATTACGGAGGGACAACGACAGCGCTTTCAATTATTGCCTTTTATGTTTGCATGTTTCCTTTTAAAACCTATTTCCAACGGTAATTATTTCGCGAAAGCTAAACTAGAAAGGCACAAACTTTTCAATTCGATTCGTAGGTGAAGGCAGAACAAATTCTTGATTTATATGGATAGGCTATGTTTCCTTTTAAAATCTATTTCCAACGGTAATTATTTCGCGAAAGCTAAACATAGAAGGCACAGACTTTACAATTTGATTCGTAGGAGTAGGCAGAAAAATTCTTGATTTATATGGGTGGGCTATGTTTCCTTTTAAAATCTATTTCCAACGGTAATTATTTCGCGAAAGCTAAACTAGGAAGGCACAAACTTTTCAATTCGATTCGTAGGTGAAGGCAGAACAAATTCTTGATTTATATGGGTAAGCTATGTTTTCTTTTAGAACCTATTTCCAACGGTAATTATTTCGCGAAAGCTAAACTAGCGAGGCACAGACTTTACAATTCGATTCGTAGGTGAAGGCAGAAAAAATTCTTGATTTATATGGGTAGGCTATGTTTCCTTTTAAAATCTATTTCCAACGGTAATTATTTCGCGAAAGCTAAACTTGGAAGGCACAAACTTTTCAATTCGATTCGTAGGCGAAGGCAGAACAAATTCTTGATTTATATGGGTAGGCTATGTTTCCTTTTAGAACTATTTCCAACGGTAATTATTTCGCGAAAGCTAAACTAGGAAGGCACAGACTTTTCAATTCGATTCGTAGGTGAAGGCAGAACAAATTCTTGATTTATATGGGTAAGCTGTTTCCTTTTAGAACCTATTTCCAACGGTAATTATTTCGTGAAAGTTAAACTAGCGACGCACAGACTTTCCAATTCGATTCGTAAGTGAAGGCAGAAAAAATTCTTGATTTATATGTGTAGGCTATGTTTCCCTTTAGAACTTATTTCCAACGGTAATTATTTCGCGAAAGCTAAACTAGCCAGGCAAAGACTTTTCAATTCGATTCCTAGGTGAAGGCAGAAAAAATTCTTGATTTATATGGGTAGGCTATGTTTCCTTTTAGAACTTATTTCCAACGGTAATTTCGCGAAAGCTAAACTAGCCAGGCAAAGACTTTTCAATTCGATTCCTAGGTGAAGGCAGAAAAAATTCTTGATTTATATGGGTAGGCTATGTTTCCTTTTAGAACTTATTTCCAACGGTAATTTCGCGAAAGCTGAACTAGCGAGGCACAGACTTTTCAATTCGATTTCTAGGCGAAGGCAGAAAAAATTCTTGATTTATATGGGTAGGCTATGTTTCCTTTTAGAACTTATTTCCAACGGTAATTATTTCGCGAAAGCTAAACTAGGAAGGCACAGACTTTTCAATTCGATTCGTAAGTGAAGGCAGAACAAATTCTTGATTTATATGGGTAGGCTATGTTTCCTTTTAAACTCTATTTCCAACGGTAATTATTTCGCGAAAACTAAACTTGGAAGGCACAGACTTTTCATTTCGATTCGTAGGTGAAGGCAGAAAAAATTCTTGATTTACATGGGTAGGCTATGTTCCCTTTTAAAATCTATTTCCAACGGTAATTATTTCGCGAAAGCTAAACTTGGAAGGCACAAGCTTTTCAATTCGATTCGTAGGTGGAGGCAGAGAAAATTCTTGATTAATTTGGGCGGACTTTAAAGGCCACGTGACTTACTTACAGTTGTCTCTTGTAAGATAATATATGAGAACTTTCACGACGAACGATGTGGTCTTGATGCAAATTACACAATGCCAGGCATTGTGCATTTAAATAATAGACCGAATCGTCTTCGGCGATGCGGAATTGGGGAGTGTAAAGTTTGTTTAGGAGTTTCGACTAATTTAATGAGTTCGTCAGGGACGGCTCTTCGGAGGAGGGGAGGGGGGAGAGTTTCAGATACTTCACTCTTCACTTCACGCAAATCGTAATGAAAATGCCAAAATTATTGCTGCACAAGAGACTAAAAAGAAAAAGAAGAGCAGGATCGAGGAGGATCGAAACTAAAGTAATATAAAGTAAGGAGTTCCTTCATGCAAACCATACTTTTGCTGAAGTTATATCACAGAAGTCCAAAACTAGTGGAAGTTTATAAAAAAAAGGAATCCCGTCCGACAGTTTCTTATATAGATAAAATTTCAATTTACGTTGTTTATGATCATTAAATTAGGCAACTTTATCTCAATTCGGGGGGACTCTGTGGCTCTTGTAATAAACGAGGTCCCAGCGGTGGACCCGGAGTTTGTAACACGTTGCACGACGTCGTGCCTGCTACCCTCTTCAGAACTTAATTGACATACATGTAGGCAGGCGTTAGTTTACTCAAAATTCACACCCCCGCGTCTTCGAACCTACTCCATAACATCTAATATCATTTAATGTAGTAGTCAAAGGTTCCATCAAGTTATATATTTCCCAGGAAGTCGTTTGAAATTAATAAGAGAGTGATGATTAAAAAAAATTCACTCACATCTCGGAGGACTTCTTCCTTCCCTCATTAATCTCCTTCTTGGCGGCGAATACAAATCAGTTTACAGAATGAAAATAATTACATTTTAACGATTCCCTAACGACGAATGGTTTTTCCCTCCCCGGCTCCTGTTATTAACATAGAAAAAGTTCCTCTCTAATTATTCTTTGGTTGTTGCTGTTTTTTAAGAACGGAATTCATTAGTGCCCGGGGCTCCCGTCTGTCGTTTATTTCCGAAAGAAAAACAACTCCGTCATCAGAGTAAACGAAATTGTTTTTTTTTTTTTGGGGGGGGGCAAACTTGAATAATTACCAGAGAGGAAAAAAATATATTATTACAAATTTCTACCTCATCGCAAGTTGTCACAAAAGTTACTCGTAAAGTGAAGCCCTAATTGTGTTAACAACAAAAAAAATAATTAGGTAATTTATATTTAGGTCTTCTTTTATTGGTTTGAATTATTGACATGCAAAAATGTTGTCATTGACACACGTGTACTCCCCCGGAAGTGACTCCGTTTCTTGCGTGTTAACAACCCGAGGGAGTAAGAACACATTAAAAGTAAGTGCTCGGGAATGTTCGCCTTACGATAGTTTATTCAACTCGGCGGAAAGGCGAGGAGATATAAAATTCCATCAAATCGCGAACGCAGACAATCCGGGGCACGTGTTGTACTTTTTGCAAGCCGAATAGGGCGAGTATCAGCAAGTTTCTTCTTCCCCTTCCGAGGGCCACATTAGGACTTAATATGAGAACCAATAAAAAGCGGACGGCTTTATTAAAATTTACGGCCGGCTTCGGGCGCAACGCCGTTATATATATGATAATTTTCGCCTGTTCTATTTGAATAGAATTTCAATATTCATTCCCTAATATATATGTTTGTTTTCGTGAGATATTTTCGCTCGCGAGCACAAACGGAACGAACACATTCCCCCTTATCTATTATATGCGGAGACCTACGAAAAATTCCTGAAGAATGTTCGCCCTCGATCTTAAACACGCAAGCGCATTATCTTTTTAATAAATCATAAACAACACCACCACAATTAGTGGTCCTGATAAATTGATAAAGATAGCGCCGAAGTTTCCGGTTGTTAATAATTTTAAATTAAAACGTTTTTATTGGCGCACAGGTCTTTGAACAACTTCCTCGGATCACCGTGGGGGGAGGGGGAGCGGGGGAGTTTACGGCTTTAATATTATACGATATGCAGGAGCATGCAAGCGCATATTTTCCGAATATTTTCCCGACACAATTCACGTTTGCAAAGGTAGGTAAAGATGTTCTCTTTGCGGTAATAATTTCGTGATATACTCGTCTGCTAACTTCATATATATTCCGTTGTCGAGTTACGGCATGCAACTTTGTTTTATACTCGTATTACCCTGCAACATATTCACCGATGGAATATTCTTTTGTTGGTAATTTCGCCGTCTCTCCTATTATATTCATTTTTACGAAATAATAATGTAAAACATAAAGCTCCACATGAATTTACCTAGACATTTAAATCACGATGTACAGGGTGACTGACAATTGTTCCAACAAAAAAGAAAAAAAAAGACACGATAAGCGACATACTCTTTCTTCTTGGTTTTACGTTTTTTTGAAGAATCGTTCATTAATTATTTCTTCGTTCTTCATGTTTTATGTTTAGATTTCGTACTTTGTAATTCAGTTTCAATTGCACAGGGTGACTGACAATTATTTCGACAAAAAAAACCGCGATAAGAAGCGATTGTGACCGACCTAGTTACAAATGTTGAAACGTGCCAATTAAGTTCATCTCATGACCGGCTAGCTCGTAGAGATGGGCTGGATCACACGTAATCCCAATACAAAAGGTTGAATTTATTCGAAAAGAAATAACAATCACCAGTAATGTACACTCGTCCTTATTCAATGCTCAAATCAAAAATTCAAATTAATAATCTTAATAGACTGTACAAGAAACCAACCAGTACACAAACTGGGACGTCAAGTTTACGTTAAAGTAGTTAAAGTACGGATCCGTTTACAAAGCGCATTTAAGTGAAACAACAATACGAAAATAACAGCGCGTATCAACGCCGTATGTCGTTTTAAACACTTAATATTAAAATGTAACAAAATAAAATGAATAAGAAAGAAAGGTTAGGTCCGTCCTTCGGTTTTCGAAGACCAAACGTCAAATAATTTGGAAAAGAATTGCCAGTGGTCACAAAAGCGTTTTTGTGACCACTGGCAATTCTTTTCCAAATTATTTGATTATTAGTCACAAATCTCATGGATAACCCAATATCTTTTTTCAAACGTCAAAGGTCAAAGTGCCGTCCGTCGAGGTTAGATGTAACAGGAGCGCCGCGTCATTCCAAACGAACAGTTTGGCTTCAGCCCTACGAGACAGAAATATGGGAGAGATGCTCCCAGTTACCACTTTGAGGTGCCAAAGGTGGTGTCCTCTAGCGGCAGGATTGATGAGCGTTTGGGTAACCAATATCAAGATGGCGGGCCAAAATCGGCTTACAACGACACCACTGTCGAATCAAATAAGCTTATACAGCAACTTTTAGCAATTTTTACAAAAAGTTTAAACTCTTGTACGTACGTAAAAAAAGCCATCACGTATTAATTGGTATACGAATGATTTAAAAATGAAACGATTAGAATTAAATGAATTACAATAAATGTGAGGTCAGTAAAAGTAGGTACATGTTATGCAAAAAACAGTATAGCTTGGAAATAAAACTAGCCAAAAGAAATAAGTATAATCAGTTCTTATTAAATGCAAACAACTTGCACAAAGCAAGTTGGCAAATAATAAATCAGGAAAACGGTCATACGAAAAACGATCAAAAAATTCCTATCGATGCTAATATTTTAAATACTTAATGATTTTATGGATATGGCTAACAAAGTCATAAATTCTATTCCGCAAAATCAAATTAATTATAAGGATTACTTGAATCACAACACCTTTGTAGATAGTACGTTTTTCTTACAACCAACTGATGAAGTGACTTCAACCATACTGAATCTAAAGCCTTCAAACGCAAAAGATTATTATGGTTTCAATGTAAAATATTTTAAAAATATTGCAGATTTAATTTCGCCAATTTTGTCATGTTTTAATAATAATTTATGTTTCAGAAGTGGCGTTTTTCCGAAAGATTTATGTGTATCGATGGTAGCACCATTATTTAAAAAGGGAAATCCCTCAGATTTACAAAACTGCAGGCCAGTTTCTATCATTCCAGTTATAGGGGAAATAATAGAAAATAGAAAAACGTTTTAACTAAATTTCTAGAAGTGCATGATGTTTTCAGCACCACTCAGTATGGATTTCGACCTAACAGATCCACAATCCATGCGGTTGAGGACCTGGTTGCGACATAGTAGGGGGCCTTGATAATGATGAATATATTGGCTTAATTGCCTGTGACTTGACCAATGCGTTTGATTGTGCCCAGCATCCGGTTCTTCTCTCGATATTACATCATTATGGGATAAGAGGCACTCCTCTAGATTTGTTGAAAAGCTATCTGTTGGCCCACGTGCAATGTACTAGGACAGGTAATGATTTATCCAATGTTGGTACGATCAAGCACGGAATTCCGCAAGGATCCGTACTTGGTCCTTTTCAGTTTCTATCATTTATGTATGTAAATGGTTTTAGTAGTTATATATATCCTGATAAAGGATTTCTATGCGCAGAACTTGTCTCTAAAGTGAATCAACTTAAATCCAAAGGTAATATTTGGTTCATGTCAAATTCTTTAATACTCAACGCTAATAAAACACAATCTATAATCTTATCTTCGAATTATAAAACACAACGCCTGAACGGTCCAGTGGTAAGGGGGCGGCCTTGCAACCGCATGGTCGTCGGTTAGAACCGCACTCGGGATTTTTCTCGGGGGTGGTCGGTATCGACTTCAGGTACCCTTCAGTCTTGGGGATAAAATTCGACGCTGCTTCCCCTTAAACGACGAGGAGGTTTGGAAGTAACAAAGCCATGGAACACTTTACACACACTCAGATTCACTCCCGCTCCTGAGGTCCTGACAAGTCTTTGACTTAGGACCCCCGTTGGGCAACCACCACAGATAAAAAAAAATAAGAACATTAATATATTAGGGATCATATTAGACGAAAGTTTAAAATGGAATACTCATATAGCGGTAGGAATTTATGTGATAAGAAACTTAAGTAAAATAATGTCACGAGACTTATTATTAACATCTGATTATGTATTTTTCAATTGTCAGTTAACTTATGGTGTAAGAATTTGGGGAAACAGTATCCTGCAATTAACATATTTAAATTAAATTACAAAAACAGGTGGTACAGTCGTGTTCAAAAAAGTGTTGTACAGAATTTGTACCGTGTAAACTTGTTTGTGCATTCATGAAGTCAAAAAATTGTTGTACAAGTTGTTTTGTCACATATACGGTTTCTGGCAATAATAATATCATTGAACACAAAAATAGAAAAACCAACTGCCGCTCAAAAGCAAGAATATTTAAAACGTAGCTGTACAACACCTTTTTGAACACAACTGTACGTGTTATCAGCGGACTTAAAACAGGGTGATCATTGCAAACCTTCTTTTATCGGGGCAGGTATACTGACTTTGCCTGCCTTGTACCTATACAGTTTAATTACACATATCCACAAAAACGAGGATTAAATACCATACTGTAAATTCCAGTCACAATTACCCCCCCACACAGATCAGAATAATCCGTCGATGAAATCACATGCTATTCTGTAAATCTTAAAAATCTTTTTTAAGCAAACTAGCTCCGTATTCAAGAGAAGATTTCACCACAATGTGTGAATTTTGATAATAATTTGATAATAATTTAATAATTTTAATAACTTTTATAATGTAGTATTATTTATTATTGTATTTCTGTACCTAATTTATGTTATGTTATCATAATGACGCGCCAGAAACATTTTAATTATATCACTTTATTGTGTGTATTTATGTATGTACTGATTGGCTAAATAAATGTATTCTATTCCAAAGATCCGTCTACAACAGTGACTCTGAGGGGAATCAGATCGCCTCTGGTTACCAAAACTCTGGTAAAGCGTCTGGATTGAGAAAGGGGGGGAGAAGACGGAATCAAAATAAAAACTCGATAAAAGGATTACGCACAGACCGACGCACAACGTGACTCTAAAAACATACCTGCCGTAAATTCGACGGACAAGCTTGGCAAGGCCTACAAGAAGAGTTAGGACTCGCAGCAAAGAATTAACATCCGGACATTATATCCGTTTACTTTTTCACTCCAAAACAAACTCCGTTTAATGAAAATTTACACAGAAGTAAGAATGAAGGTCTACTTATAACTAGATTGTAATCGTAATCGGAATTTTAGTCGTAATCCTAACCGTATGAATCTCAAGCAACATTGTTTTCCTATTTTGTAAGTCGCTCTCAGTTGGCCATTAAGCGTTACATTTCAAAAGTGATTTTATGAATATGACAGCGGCTGTAAGTGTGAGTAGTAATTTTCATCCTACAATTGCTGGTGTTAGTGCTACTATTAGTGTTTTCATTATTAGTAAACTTTTGTCTGCTAATTTCAATTTTAATTGCACCACTGAATTCGTAATACAAATATAACCAAAGAGAGCAGATTAAAATTGTAACGAAGTGACCACTCCGTTACTATTTCTGTACATATTCAGTTAAGTTTTGTATACCAAAACGCGAATAGACCGAGCTGCAAGGAGGGAGGAGACCGTGGCTTCATGGAAAGAACGGTGGAAGGCATGCGAAACAGCCCTGTGGACGAAGAGTGTATATTAATTAGCCTGTATTTTTAGGATGTGTTTGCGCAGTGTTATTAGGCAGTCATCCGCCGGCTCATTGAGCCGCCATCGGTCGTGGCTCCAAGGGAGTCACCCGCCGCGTTATCAAGCCACCGGACGTGGCTTGAAGGCAGTGACTCGCCGGGCATTCCGAGCCGCCGCGCCGGTCGTGGCTCGAATACAGTTTTCCGCGTAGTCATTCGTCCGTCGATGTTTTGACTCAACAACAACCTGTGCTACGTTCGCGTTACCTGCAACCGCTCCTCCTGTTCTTATCCCGATCCTGAATGACTGTCTCACTCTCTCTTACCCGATGCGGGTGTCTCGCACATCCTAGAGTGGGTGTCTCACCCTCTCTCTTACCCGGTGCGGGTGTCTCGCACATCCTAGAGTGGGTGTCTCACTTTCTCTTACTCGGTGCGGGTGTCTCACACATCCTAACACTGAGTGAGAGTTTCACTCACAACCATACCATCGATCCGATCCCCGGAGCCTCTACCGGAACGTATGCACAGTGCGTTGTCGTTTAGTTGCGATTAATGTCGGTAAGACACACCGTTTCCGATTAGTGTCCGTAAGATACACCGTTTCCGAAACTACCATCCTGCGATTAGTGTTCGTAAGACACACCGTATATTACCGTTTCCGAAATTACCGTCCTGTAATTAGTGTCCGTAGGACATAATTTGTAAACACCTGCAAATATAAACTAAGTTTGTAAATAAAACTGTTTTGCTAAGTGATCGACGCTTTTATTTCCGCTGAACCCGGACATCGGCGAGCAAACCCGAACCGCCGGACCAAACACAGCAACGATCAGCAACACCAGACCACACCGAAAAATGACGTACCGTTACAAAATAATGTCATTCTTGTCGACAATATTCGTTTAGCTTCGTTTTACATTTTGATTGGTTAGTCATAAGAAACGGACCAAATTGGGCATCCATCATAATTTCTGCGGTTGCGATTACGATTCCGTTCGAGTTATAAAAATGCAACAATAGAAATCACATGTTCCAAATTTGTTGTGATCGCGACTAAAATTCCGGTTACGATTAAGATCGAGTTACAAATAGGCCTGTACTCTCAACGCAGTCTGTTTGCCAAGCGAACAGTCACAAGACTGACGCAATCTCAATCGGGTCGGTGTGCGACGCGAGCGGTTCGCGGGTGGGGGAGAGGTCCATCGGCCAATGACAAGCCTTTAATATCACTCACCACTTTCAACATGGAACAGTCTCATTACAAAAGAAAAGGGGTCGTTCAGGGATGTTTACCGTTCTAAACGTTGTTTGTGGAACAGTCGAAGTTCCAAAGGTCAAACTGTGACGCAATTACACTTTCGCCTACAACTACTTGATTATCAAAGCTGGCTCGTCGGCCATTTTGGATCTCAGTCAATTGGTGTTGTGTATGTGTATGTGGTTAACATATTTGTTAAAATATGACCGGATGTGCAGTTCCTAATTGTCCAAATCATTCGCGAAATTGTTTTAAATTTTTCAGGCAGGTAATTTCTTTTCATCATAAAAATAATATATTTACATAACCTCACATCGGGACTCACATTGAGGTCGAAAAGAGACGACGAGCCAGCTGTATAGTATATACTTAGTAGCTACACTTTCGCTAAGATACAGGATGATCCGAAAGCTAGAAATTATTAGTGTGTGTCAAGGTCACATTGTGTGCAAGCGAGTAGTCAATAAAAAACTTTATACTCCTATTATACTGCCGCATTTATAGAACGTGGTGTCGTATTTTGCACGCAGTGCTGAAGCGTTTTTTATTAAGTAAATGTTTTTATTGACCTTTGCCCCATACGTATGTCCTAACTTTCTTTCTTGTGTATTAATAGTGGAAACTTATTCGATTACACAGTGTATACTGTGGAATATTGAATGCTTCTTCTTGCCAAGTTTTTTCATTAAACTAAACCCGCAGCTAACAACGTTTTTTTTTAAACCTACCGAAAACCCCAGCCAACATTGTATGCGAATAATAAAAGAAGTCAAATAACTTTTTCATGTCGCTGACTGATACACTTTGATACGTGTTCGCCATGCAAGCTCACGTGTTCTTTATGCAACGGTCTTTGTTACATGTTGCACGGTTCTCTTGTTATATCGTGTCGGAATTTAAGTAATTTTTTTTCACGTAATTATTATATTATCAGCGCGAAATGACATCGATTCGATGAATCAAACGATCTAATAATAAAATACGCTCGAATCTATTGGGCGATTGTCTTCTAATAAATTTGATTTCATATAATTAAGTAATTAATTTTAGCGGAGATTAATAAATCAACGAGCAAAGCATTTATGATGATGAGACCGTTTTTTTAGACACATTTCGCGAAGTTCTACGAAAAATTGGGGCCCGCGAGTGTTGTTAATGAAATGCAATGATATGTGATGAAGGAGTTTGTGCAAGAATTGAGGCTTTCTGTATACCTGACCTCGTGGATTGCATTGTGCTTCCCAAGGACGGTCATGACTTGGTATTGACTGGGCTTAGGTCAGTGTGGCTAACACTGTAGGAGGCAGTAACACCAATGATTCTGAGAACGTACGCTTAGAACACAATTCTGAACTAACAGAAGAAAATCAAAGGGAAATAAAAAGTGAAGTTAATTTTCAATGGGATTCCGCAACATCGGTTTGTTTAACTAAGTGAATTACTAAATATATGTCAGGTAATCCTAAACGTATTCAACATTGGACTGATGATATAGTGTTATGATAAAAAAAGCTCACGACACCCAAGCTTTCGCTCATAAATCCTAATTACACCGAGGCTAATACGCGAGCAGCTTATTTTCTGTTCCACAAGAACGAGAATTATATATTTTTTCACGCCCGGTATCTTCCATTAAAACGTGATTTACACTTTTCTTCAGCGTCTGCCGCGAGTAATATATTATAAAGCGCGCTGAAACGTGTTTAGATAATGCAACTCGTAAGTCAGCAGCATAGAGTTGAAAAAGGGACACGACGACGTATCGGTTCTTTCACGGCGCTGGTATTGTAGTATAATATCCACGTCCCGGTTGCATCACGCGCAGTTTTATTCGAAAGACATTCATCGCACCTGAAGTTTAGAATCGCGGTGGGTTTGAAGTATTGTACCGAAATAGGACAACGACATGTTACCGGAGCATGTTTGCATATGTAAGGGGTTATTGATATTAATGTACTTCTTTGCTCCTAAGGAAAACCATTCGTCATAAAGATGAATGTGATCGATTTACATACTGTGGAGGATGCGAGTAAGAATGATGGTACCGATTCGTCATGAAACAAAAACGTAGGTATGAAATCGATTCTATTTCTATTCTTTTCTGAAAACAATGAGTGTACGTGAATTAACCCTGGTAACCCAGCCGATTAACTAAAACTACACAGCATTGACATGTGAGGTATAATTGTTTAACATCGCGTGAAAATAATTGGTTCGAAATCATCCCTCAACTGTTGTCGACGTTGATGGACTAATTATGACCACATCAGTCAGTACATATTAGTATAACCGTCGAAATGTAAATTACGAGCCCAGCTAGTGTCAACTGGGATCCGTTTTGATTCGAACACGAATGAACGGGGTTAAAATTAAAACAAAAACGAAAAAAATAACACCTCGCTCGCCTAATTCCGGTTTATATGGTAGACGGGGCGGGCGAACTGAAAACGTAAATATTTTTCTTGCGCGCTGTTTATCGCGCGCCGCCAGAATTAATATTTATTTAAAGAAGTTGCAGGGGAAAATTAATTTTCTTTGAGCGGACGTCTTGCGAAAATTACGGTTTCTTGGGCGGCCACCGACTAATATAAAATTTATGTGTGAGGGTCGACGCGAAAATAAAAAAAAAATGATTGCGGCGGCGTTTATGACTGGCACTTACTCTCGGTGGAGTTCACAGTCTAATTCTGTCGGGAGGAGGGGGCCGACGTACCTGAAAAATAGAAAACATAAAGTAAATAAAAATTGTATAAAAAGAAAATTACGTTTTTCGTGTAGTTTACAGAAAAGTGACACAATGTTTAATCAAAAATCGTGAAGAAAAGTGGGACTTGTCTCGTTAGCAACACTTTTCTTCACGATTTCAGTTAGCAACACTTTTCTTCACGATTTCAGTTAGCGCGACCAAGGTATCGGTGGGGTAGTCGGCGGAGTCGGCTTCGTTCCACAAAATACGACAGACGTACAACAAGAATTTGTCGAGGCACCAACACTCGATAAACGGAGAAATCCCTCGCATGTAAGCTTGCGAGGATTACCTAAGCCTGCGCTGTAATTTGCGCCCAAACGAAAAAACCTACATAAAAGAAATGATTTTCGTTAGCGGCCATTGTTGGCCCGTCTGTCGGTATGCGTCATCGTATTTTACCTGAGAGAACTGGGGCCTCAGGCTTAGTAAGGGGATTAAAACAGTCTCCAATCGCTGCTCGGCGGTGTCAAATGGTATTCCAGCAAAGCTGCTATCGATTTACTTCTCCAAACGAGCAAGAAATCCGTTAAATTCAACACACACGAAAAACACGACACACCGGTACAAAGCTCGAACAAGAAAGAGGACGCGACCAGGCTGCAAAATGAAGCAGGCCGCTTCGACGCGTAGGAATTACCGACGATAACCAATGACAGGCGGCCTCAGAGTCACATGGGGCCTTCATGACCTACATATGAGAACTCAACGATCACAGTACGCAGGTTTTCCCCATAGCAATGTAAAGGAGGGGCATCAGGGTAGCCAACGATGTTAATACGAAATTGCAAGTCGGTATATCGCCACTACATTTTAGCGGGAAATTTAACTGGAACAAAGTATGAAGTACTGGGCATTCAAATGGACCAAACAATTAACGTTTGCTTAATAAGCTCGAACAAGAAAGAGGACGCGTCCAGGTTGGAGATGAAGCAGGTCGCTTCGACGCGTAGGAATTACCGACGATAACCAATGACAGGCGGCCTGAGAGTCACATGGGGCCTTCATGACCTATGAGAACTCAACGATCACAGTACGCAGGTTTTCCCCCATAGCGATGTAAAGGAGGGGCATCAGGGTAGCCAATGATGTTAATACGAAATTGCAAGTCGGTATATCGCCACTACATTTTAGCGGGAAATTTAACTGTAACAAAGTATGAAGTACTGGGCATTCAAATGGACCAAACAATTAACGTTTGTTTAATAAGAAATTTGAAAGGGAGTAAAAAACTCTGACATAAAATGTTTGGTAGTTAAATATGTAATTAACCCCATGATGGAGTTATAGTGAACGAGCATTTTCAATTGGAAACCTAGAACGTCCGATTTTGCGGCCCCACCACGACGATATCGCGAGATTTTTCTAGAATGTGTTGTCAGAATTTTTTTAAACTCTCGCACGCAAGAACACTCCTTAGGGTACGTTGTACGTATGTAATCAAGGGAAGTTCACACGGTAACGTCGGCTACGGCACCGCCCTGCCCCAGACCAGCAGTACTCGGACGCTTTCTCCTGGTTTGAGGTGAGGTTAACCGTTCGTGTGTAACGAGGCCAGATTGAATTTACCTTAGAGTACTTACAGTGGTTCATGGATCCTCCAAGTTTTGTAATTTTGGAATAATATTTAGATAATCAGATAACGGACGGAATGATGGAATTCAATGTCGTTCGCATGAGCGGCACGCCCTGCGCGGCAGCTGGTCGTCTTATATCCCGAGCGTAAAATTTGGTGTTCGCATCACTACAGTTTAAATTCTAAATAAATATAGTAATCCTTTCAAAATAAGAAATTATAATTTACGGATTATAACTTTATGTTTATTATAGCATATTAATCACTTTTTTGAAAGTAATATATTAATGTATTGGCCCGGCGCTCATGGACTTGCTACTTTACGTGCGCTTAGAGTCCTCGAGGCGAAGTGACCGTGAACAGCGATAAAAATGTCCGTCCTTTGTAGATAATGTTTGACACAGGTTAAAAAAGTTTCTGTAAAAAATATAATATGAACGAAATAATAATTATTAAAAATATACAAATATTTAAATATAATGACGTAACTAAAAACGCAATATCATTGGTTACGACGTAGATAATTTGTAAACAGAGCAATAAATAAATAAATAAGTAGGTGTACAGAGACTGGCGTTTTGTTTCGTTTTAAATAAGTGTGTCCGCTTTTATTTTGTTTACGTATGAACCTGCCCGTCCGCGTCCCATTGAATTAGTCGGCAGTGGGACGTATTTTAATTTCTCCTCCCACAATCTTAGCTTAAAATTAGAAAATAGGCAACCAATCCTACTTCTGCCGTTGTTAGGTTGCCTATTCCAATATCTTAAGGGGTCACGATTTAAAATGGCGTACCTGACGTCTTAATTGACGTTATTCGTTGCCAAGAAGGTGATGTCAGGATTTTTATTCTATTTCAAGTTTATTGTTAAGCTCCTAGTTTCTTAAAATAACACAATAGGACTATATCAGAGAAACCATTAAGGAATCAACAAATTTACAATACGGTACCATAAAGCCAACTTAAACATCTTAAAATAACACAATAGGACTATATCAGAGAAACCATTAAGGAATCAACAAATTTACAATACGGTACCACAAAGCCAACTTAAACATCTTAAAATAACACAATAGGACTATATCAGAGAAACCATTAAGGAATCAACAAATTTACAATACGGTACCACAAAGCCAACTTAAACATCTTAAAATAACACAATAGGACTATATCAGAGAAACCATTAAGGAATCAACAAATTTACAATACGGTACCACAGAGCCAACTTAAACATCAAAGATGTATCCCATTATACGTATAAAGAATGAACAAAACTCCCGCCTTTAAAAAAGAAAATTCTTATCTTGGAACTTGAGATTAAACGGCACTCGAGTGGTAACTTCCGGCTCCAGGAGAATCACATAATTCATTTCACACCATTCAGCTTTTCGTTTGAAGCGCATAAAATTGGCTTCCGAATCTTGATCAGGGAGCATGATATTGGCAGTTCAAGTGGTGATTTCTTAAGTGTGTCAACAGTCGCGAGAGGGCCTGATACCGAAGAGATTGCGTCCAGCGAGCGCTTATCCCACCTAAGCTTCGACTTATTCTATATGGAAAGACTGCCCCGGTGATTGAACCACGTCGGATTTTATGCAGTACTTAACCCCGAAATGAAATATGTTTGATCCTAAGCCAGCAATAAAAAAATATAGGGTTCATTAAATTTTGTTCGTCCTTTTGAAGCTTCGAGGTATTCACGATGCGACGACGGATTAAAATCAGATCTTTTACGAAATTTCCTCCTCCCTTGCGATAATAGAGTGATGCACGCATCTTGGGGGCGGGGGGCGATGGGTGGTTTTGTTGTGGTGAACGTTATCTGAACGCTTTAGTTTTGTAAGTCGTTCCGGGAAGAGCTTGCCGCCGCAAAGCGTTCGGAGCTTCAACCCTGCGGATACAGTTCCCCGTTTACAATTGGTTGGTTGTTATATCCCGTTAGGGTAGCGTTTCCTATTACCGCTAACAAAAGCCAAGGACAAACACTTAACAGATTATAGCTGCTATGTTTCAGTATTGCGGTTGAGTCTGCGGAATTAGCGCTGAATGCGGACGGTGCTGCTCGATGAGGGTATTAAAATTCGAATAATGTTGCGCTTAAACGGTTCAAAAGGACATTATGTTTCATCTCAAATTGTTACAAAATTTATTTTTAGTAAATCATCTCTAAACATTTAGCAACAAAATGAAACTTACAGTCGGAATTAGTTTGAATTCGTTCATGAAAGAGAAATAATTATTTTTACGTGAGCAAATATTTACGTTTCTACATTACCTACTCACACAGTTCAAAAGTCACGTCGCTTCTAAAGCCCCCTCCCCCCTTAAGTTTCAACATTTTACGTGACTTCGGTGTTTACCTTGAATGTTTTAATATCTTAGGCGGCCCTTAGTTGAACGCAAAATAAAGTACACGAAATAATTTCGTGTACTCTATTTTCTTAGTATATTTAACGAAGACCGAGTCGCGCTCGTTACCGCACCGTCGGAAATTATTCATGAAGCCTCCTTTCTGTGAGGCATGGCAACGGCTGCTGCGCGAGAAAATCCGTGGGCGGATATTGTGCTCCGGTTCTGCCCGGAGAGGCGATTTCAATTTGGAAATTTTCGCTGGAAATGTAACGAGTGTTTTTCAGATGAATCTGATTTATATTTAGAATCGGGCTACAAATCAATACGTCCACGTCCGTACAAAAAAGGCTGGTCTTCACAAAATCCGGGGATCTTAAGATATTGCCACGATACAAATTAAGTAACAAAAATAAGGGTCGTAGCTCGTAGCCAGATTAAATGATAGATTTATTAAAAGTAAAAGACTAGAACTTACATGCTTTACACTACTTCCTATTCTGTGGCGCATAACGACATCATTAAATAACAACAATTGTCATACCTACATATCTTGACCAATCAGTGTGTAACGAAGTAATATCTCCGTTACTATTTGTTTAGAATTTTCTTTGTTTTATAGTTAAGGTATTTAGTCTGTATATTTAGGATGCCTTACGCAGATTCATAAAAGTACAAATCAGAGTGGGAGTACTGTAAGGAGTAGGGCTCCCCCTCCACGCGCTGGCCTATAAAAGCGCGCTGCGAGCACGCTCACCGGCTCATCTTCCCGACGGTGCTCCGACTCTAACACGCTGGGTAACCTGTGCTACGATCGTGTTATTTCCAACCGCTCCTCCTGTTTTATCCTGTCTTTTCTCTTACCGAGTGTGGGCGTCTCGCACGTCCTGATCCCAGAGCGGGAGTCTCGCTCTCTCTCTTACCGAGTGTGGGCGTCTCACACATCCTGAGCCCAGAGTGGGAGTCTCACTCTCTCTTACCGAGTGCGAGTGTCTCGCACGTCCTGATCCCAGAGCGGGAGTCTCGCTCTCTCTTACCGAGTGTGGGCGTCTCACACATCTTGATCCCAGAGTGGGAGTCTCACTCTCGCTTACCTGATCCGATCCTAGGAGCCAAAACCAGAACGCATGCACAGTTTGCGTGGTGTTTAGTTGTCGTTTTATGTCCTTAAGACACACCGTATTTTACCGTTGAATAGCATCCTTAAGACACGCCGTATGTTATCGTTGTTTAATGTCCACGAGACACACCGTATTTTACCGTTGTCCACGAGACATATTACCGCTACCGAAAATATCCTCCGAGAGTTTAACATTTCGTTTACCAATCCGTGAGTTTTACCAGAGTAAAAACATTCCAATTTGTGGATACGTGTATATATGAACTATTTTGTAAATAAAACTGTATTTGCTAAGTGATCGACGCTTTTATTTCTGAACTTGGACTCCGACGAGCAAACCCGAACCGCCGTCAAGCAGAGCAACGATCAGCATCTACAGACCAACCCGAAGATTGACGGACCGTCACAATTGCTTAGATACGACTTATTTTTGTGTACTGATTGGTCCAAGTATATCACTTAACGATTGTCGTTATGAGATTATTTTAAGTTACCATGCGATTTGCTTAAGTGCACGCTAAGCAATACAAGCTTACTTATAAGCTTCTCTAAACCCGTTGCTGCTGAGAAAATAACAGGTAGAATTTTATTGGCGTACTTCGTACTTTGTGCGTACTTCGGTTTGTAACACGTTTCTTTCTTTTTGCTATTTAGACTTTTAGTCGTACCCCTTTCTGACTACTCTTTTTTTTTGTAACGCCATTTGAGACCGACCCTTGAGTGGAAAAACCGTAAGAGACGCCCTAGCAGCTAAAGATCAAGGCATCGCTGTCCTCCCCCTTCCGCATGTTGGAGTTGGACTCGACCGTCGATGATACGAGTTAACAGGAGGGACCGTGACGTGACACCTTGACGCCGCGCCGTCCTGTTTAGAGACGGACCTTTCGACACCGACCATCTCCGCCGGATTGGATCTCGTTGGGTTTTTTCCAACCTCATCTTGACAGCTAACGAAGTATCAGAGAGGATTCATCACAAGGTCGGACTTATTGTCACATTTTATTTTCGATTTAGATAATACCGTTGCGAATACTTCCCTTTTGCTATAACTGTGGGGAGGATAGCATACCCTCGTTCTGATTTTCGATACGGTGCGCGTGTCCCTTGCACGAGTAGATGCGTGATCCATCATTGGATTGTCTGGTTGTTCGTTGAACTGTACGTGCGAGTTTTGTTCGACGTCTCACTATGGTGACAATTTTTGGTGCTTTCTGAATTTCGTGTTACCTGGGTGACAACAGGCCATCCTTCAGGGTTTCGAAGTTGGGGAGACGTCGTTTATTCCTTCGAAGCAAGAATTGACCGGATTTTGTGATTTTACGGGCGTCTCGAACCACTTCATAGCATTTCGTCAAGAAAACCAGCTTTCGTCGGGGTTTCTTCTTTTGGTTTGGTTGGACCCCTCTACGTTATTACGCACTTCGTAATAGTGACTGCCTTTTTCCACGCACCCCCTTCGAACTCACCGTTGAACGCATCGAGGGAAGGACATAAAGCAACCTCACCGGCCTAAGAGGACTTCGCGTCTTGCAGGCATAAAGCAGTTTCATGCTCGTACGCAGAATATTATGTCATAGAATTCAACGGGCGCGCAGAAGTATCCACCTATGCTATTTTATGCGACCGTTCTAGCTTACGCGCAGAAATTTGTGACGCAGTAGGCAGCACGTTTCAGTAGATATTGATGACGCAGAAGTTCGCAGAAGTTTAACTTTTTACGCGCTTTCACGTTGTTGTTGCATACATAACCTAAGCGATGGCTCTAGCTATGGATGAGTTTCAATTAATTAATTAAATTAGTTTGAAACCGGAAGTATGGGATACTGACAGTGTCCAGTTTTCAGTAGTTTTTTTTTCATCTAGCCAGCTTAACCTCTCAATGCTGAGTGGTTAATCAAAACTACGTATGAACGAAAACCCGCAATGAATTTTTATTCACAAACAATCAAATCTGTCAAACAAAACGCGCATACTTTTGCGTCACCACATTCTGCGTACGAACATGAATCCGCCTTATGCGGGAAAGCAACTTCACCGGCCTAAGAGGACCTCGCGTCTTGCAGGCATCGCAACCACGGAATTCTAAGGTCGGAACAAACCAAATTATTTCTTCATTTTGTTTTATCTAGAACACTTTTTCTTTGCTTTGAATGCGGTAATATTTAAATTACTATTGTCTTTGTCGTTGAGTTATTGTTCACGTATTTTTCGTTACTCTTAATGGGCTAATAGTCACGTAATTGCTGAATTCGTTACTGATTTAATATTCACGTATTTAACGTTACTTTCAACAAGACAATATTCGCAGACTTCGTCCGTAAACGCTAGTGAAAAGGTCTAATCGCGAACGGGAAATTTATATTTTTGGAAACGTTTTGCGACAATTTGTGACATTGATTTACATATTCTGAGATGTGTAATACACGACTTTTAACCCTTTTATCTTCGCTGCGGTGTTTCATTTCGGTTGTACCGTCGCTCTTATAGCGGTTGCTCTGTTAACTGTGGAACGACGTTTCGACCGTCCCTTCCAGCGTGGAAGTGCAACTATTTCGATGCCGAAATAGTTGCATATCACAATGGGTGTAGCTTGGGCCTCCTTCAATCGCTGGTGGCGCCCTTTTCCGAAAACGACGTTTTGTGGTCTGTGGATGATTCATCCTGCAGCTGGAATTTTCGGTGACTCATGCTAGCGATTCCTTTGAGGGTTAAACCGCCTTATGTAATTAGTTTATATTAACTCTATTTTTCTTGGATTTTTGCCAAGCGTAAGCGGACTGTTTGATAGCAGCTGTGATATCCGAGGTCGCACGTTGGCGACGTTCTACTCTCCTAATATTAACAAGGTGGTGAAAAAAAAAATGTGTGATGGTTCAAGTCCATTAAATTGAAATATTAAGTTTCCGACACTGTACAAAGCAGCCCTCTCCCACGTACTCTCCGTCGTTACGGCACATCAGGGCAATTTAATCAAAACGTAATGGAGTTTAGCGTCTGACCCAGAATATGGGGCAAATTTTGCATGACGAGTTTAAAATACACGCTGTTATCAAAGTTACGTAATACAAAGGGATTGAGCCGCTTTAGAAACTCTCCGGTTCCGTCGGCTTAAGCTGAAACGCGAACTGATATAATTACCGGATGTGTCGTCCTGTTTCATGTGTGACGGACGGCCGTATTAAGTCTCCAAGCGAAAAACTTTCTGGTGAGATGATTTCGTTATTAATTTTGCGCCAGCCGAATGTGCTTTTTGTGCTACAAACGCCCTGTACGCTTCGGGCGTCGCCGAAAGCGCGATAAACAATTGCGCAGATAATGAGCTAATTCCGAATCGAATTAATTATTATACCGACATCCTTTAAATTCATGCTAATTTATGCACTCCCGCCAGAACCTATGAACTTTAGAGTAGTATATTGTTATTTGCATAATTTTGAATACGGCAGTGCCGCCGACGTTGCCAGTGACTTATACGTTTACGAGACCCGTTTTGATTAAATTAAATGAAGTTCGTGTTGACGCCGAAACACAGAAACACTAAGACTCCTGTGACCAGGGCAACTCTAGTTACCCTACCTTATTTTAAGTCATTGTTGTTACGGCCCAATTTTCTTTCTTTTTTACACATTCTAATATTTAACTAATAATAACTAATTTGGCAAATAAATTATTGTTTTCTCACCCAAACCATGGTACTAGATACAGAGAGACGGACGGATTTTCACCTACGCAGCTATACTGTACATCCAACATCGACTGTTTACAGCTTATTTCTTTTGCAATAACATTTTTTTAATTATAAAGAATGGGGGCGTGAATTTTTCTTTGAATTGCAAGTTCATCTCAAGACATAGAACATCAATTGCTGGTCGTCGATTTTTAAAAAAGAGTCGTACAAGATTTGATTGATTTTGTGAATTTCACACCTAGTAACACACTGCCGATGCTTTATGTACCAGCGTTATCGACCCTTGCGACGAACGGAAAAGAGAAGCCGGATAAATCTTGGTACATTTGTTATCGTAAGCGTCCGACTCTTGAATCCATCCACCAACCAACGTGCGAACGCAATAATTCACGTCGGCATCCTCGAAGAAACCCCCCGCGCAAGTAAATCCCGTTCTCATCCAAATCCCATGAAGCAGAGGCTCCCATAACAGCCCTGACAGTCGACATGCAACTACAATTACACTTGATGGAAAACGAATAAACTCTTAATGGAACGGCGTGCTAGGCTGCGGCGTGTAGGTTTGCGCGAACTCGTCGGATCGATCGGACTCGGACAGGTTCCTGCATGTTATATGACCTGACGCAGATAAAGTTCACCCAAACAAAAATAAATCGCTCACCCCCGAACGACGCTGTCCTCTCAGCGCTGCAAAGGTGAGATAGTGCGCGCCGCTGGGTAAAAAGGGTTTTACGAAGGTTGACGTGTTATTTTGCCGGATTATATCGTGTTAAGGGTGAACTAAAAACAATTTAGAAATCTTTATCTCTCGCCAATCCACATTTTTAGGTTTCAAAATAAAATTAACGCAAAGAAGGGAGAAGGGGGTTGCTAAGTTTCTTGCGCGTAATTCCACCACCTTAATAGATTCACGAACTAGTTTCATTACATTTCCATCCACCCAAGCGGTCGTAATGTAATATCCGAGTAAACGAACTGTTATTAATATCAGCGCAAAGTTTGACTTTAAAAGTTTCGTTTCGCGTGCACGGAAACAATCCGAAACGGCGAAACGAAGACGTTTCGAAATCGACGCGCCGTAAGCAACATGAAAGCGGCAATTAAAACTTTCCGATGCAAAAGTGCTAGTTAAATATTTAATGAGATTCGTTGTGCGTCCGTCGTCGTCGTCGTCGTGAGATTCGACGAATTTAAAAAGTTGGCGCCCGTCTTGCGCTCCGCCCGCGCGATAGTTTCAATCCGAAATGGAATGGAAATTTCGCGGATTCGCCAAGTTATAATTGAACGGGGAAACTTCGAAATTGAAACACAATTCCTAGTTAAAACGCCTCGATTTTTAGATCACGCGAAGCGAAATCCTTTTTCAAGCTCACTTCGCCTGGCAAGTGCCTAATATTATTTAATTTTGTGTATTGGGGCGGCGAAATAACTCAAAGTTATTGAATCGTTTTTGATTCCTGTTTGAAATAGTGATTTTCTTCACGATATTGTAACTAGGACGAGAAGAGCACTAAAGAATGTGCAGCTGCAAATCAGTCGAGCGTAACATAAACATAAGAATTATGTAACGTAAGACTGACCCGCGATGCACCTGCAGATCTCAATGCAAATGTCAAAGCGTATGTTTCATTCGTGTGCCGTGTGCAAAATCTTATGACTCATCTACGTGCATAGATCTAAAGCCGAGCCGTGTGCAAAAATGTCAAGGCAACAATTGACGTAATACCCCGGAAACAAAACCCCTATAAAAAGGCGACAAATCGAACGTTAGCGCATAATTAGAATAAATCTAATCAGAATGTCATCTAGTTTGTTTGTCAGTAAGTGTCCCAAATAATATGTGAGTATTAGTTGTAATTAATTGTTAATAAATGTTTGTTATACTGAGCTACGATCCTTATTTCATGTTACTTAAATTATTACCGTAACAATATTTATCCGAAACAACATCCACTCGGTAAATAAAACAACAATAAAAGAGCACACAGCACGATATTAGATCGAAGTCCTTTCGCGCTGTGAGTAAATACATAAAATTTGTTTTTGTTTCCTGCAGACAATTGATTCCGCTGCCTCCACCAGATGAACGCTGGATTTCCTTTGGCACAAAGACGACCAGATGACAGCGCACTGTAAATCCGGAAACGAAGAGAATGGGGCATTAAAGAGCGACTTTATTGCGTTTGTTTCGACGGTTCAGTTTACCAAGGACGGTCCTCGTATGCAGCGATTAGGAATTTGCGCATTTCGAACTTGCAGCGGAATCATTTGCCTTTCGAGTTGTTGTTGTTGTTGTTGTTATTCGTTGCACGTCCTCGTTGAAACGCGCTAGGGGTGATACAGTGCACGCGGTTTGGTATTTCGATACCCTCCGGCTGGAAAGCTGAAGTTTTAATGGCGCGAATTTCGACGAAATATTGTAACAGGGAAATAATAGAACGTCGCCAACGTGTGACCTCGAATATAACGTCTGCTATCAAACAGACCGCCTACGCTTGGCAAAAATAAAATTAATATAAACTTTATGCACGATGAATCATCCACAGATTGAATAAGCTCTCCTGTCGAGCTTTCTAAAACCAACCCTATAAATACTCGCGAAATTAATTTGTAATGCATTCAAGTGTACAATTTATGAGAGGCAAGTTTCCTCTTCTTTTAACTTGATTGTTAGTGTCATTTGAATCATGTAAGTCTATTACTTTTAATAAATGTATTGTCTAATCTAGCTACGTCCCTTATTTCTGTTATGCAAATTATAACGTAACATTTTGTCCTCGTCGAAATTCAAACTGGCTGCCAGGACGCAGTTGCAGTTTTGGAATAAACGTTGGCATTGGAATGTAAGAAATCGAGCATTTCGTAATCATTAAGCTCATTACATAAGTTAAAGTCGATACAATCCGAGCGCGAAAAAATTCGCCCACCTAAAGATTATGTAGGATCATGTAAGTAGGCATAACAGCGGCTCGCTTTATCAAAAGCCTTGGCCGATGAGAGTCATGATTAATCTTTGCAAATTCGAAGAAAAAAGCCGAGCATCATGAACCATAGAGAAACTGGGACGCATGGAATACTACGTAATCGAAATGACCCTTGCAAAATCATATAAAAAGCCGTGGCATAGCACGACAGAGCAGACAGCCAATGCCCGTCTTGTCGAGTTTAACTCTACAAGACCGAGGGCGCAATCAACATTGACAGAATGTCATAGTGTTGTGGTTGATCTCGAAAAATCCGTCCGTCTCCCTATACCTAGTTCCATGGTTGGGTGAGAATTTATTAATTGATTTTACCATTTTGGCTACGTTTTTAGAAATGTTGTTTTTCTCGATATAAAAATCATTAGAATTTTTATTATTTTCTTCCAAAAACCGAAAATAAACTATTTGGATTAATTAATTAATTAATTAAGTAGAGCATTTCCGGGTCCTGAAGGACAGAAAATTGAAGGAGGGCAATTTAAGTTTTCCAACACTAACTCCTGGAGAATAGGTCGAGGTCAAACGTAACTCCGAAGCAAAGGGGAATGACATATAAATAAAATAAAAATCACCGGCTGAGCACACTTGTTTTTATTTGGTGTCACTCAAACATTTAAAATAATAAACATAAGCAAATCGTGAAACCCAGACGGGGTCTCAATAAGTTGAGTAAGAAAATAGTAAACGCTATACCGATTAATTAAAACGTTAACTGAGAAGCAGATCTACCTTTCGTTTACAAGATGCAAAGAGTAAATATTCAAAATTATTCTGTTAAAATTAAATTAACGCACCACAGCGTTTAAAACAAACAATAGATAAGCAATAGAACAAAATAAATCCGACCTTGCGATAAATTCTGTCTGACTCTCAGCACTAGCTGTCAAGATGAGGTTGGAAGAACCAACGAGATGCAATCCGGCGGAGAAGGTCGTTGTCTCTAAACAGGGCGACGTCAAGGTGTCGTGTGTTACGGTTATTCATAATAACTGACAGTCACTCTGTGTTTGTGCGGGAAGCCAAACTCGAGTATAGGTACGTGACTTTTGTCATACTTCTCAATATTGCGCCACTAGACCATACGCTGTTATTTAGTCCTGCTGTATCTTTCCATTTCACTCTGTCGTCCGGCTAAAACTGATTTCATTCGTAACGACCGCCGTCTCAACGAATAGTTGGAGAGAACGCCGCCCTCGACTTCGCGGTCATTCTTTCAATAACACTCGTGGCGTGCTGATTTCTTGTTTGTGTTTCTCTCATGTGGATTCTGTAATTGAAACCTGAAACGGAATCTTCTCCGAGATTTGTTAAAGCACGCCGAGTGAATTCAAGCTCATTTTTAAGTTTTTCTAAAGCCTGCTTCTGGGATAAGGAACAAGTATGTCTTGTTGACCATTTCGTGCGAATGTTCTGTAGGTAACGCGTATCTCTCTTTTCTACTAGGCTTCTAGTGGTGGTTTAACCTCCGTGAGTTATCCGACATCCCTTTGGGTGAAAGAAAAGGCCGGAATCGGGTATGAAACGAACGAGTCCCCCCGGTATCACGGCCTCCCTCCCGCCCGTGAAGGTGGACCTGCCCTTTCAACACGACGCTACTCTTGGTGACGCAACACATCATTGGCAAACCTGACCGCCGTTGGAGGGCACTCTCTCTCACCACTGACAGCTGTTTGGTTTACGCCAGATTTTGGTCACAAGGTCGGAAAGATGATTATTTATTTTCAATTATCTTTTGGCCGACTCATTTTAACGCGGCGTTGTTATTTATTTTATTTCTCTATTTATTTTAAGGCGTAGTGTAAACGAGGGGCAGATCTGCTTGTCGGTTAATTTCTAACCTGACAAAAAAGTTTATTTAATTAATTTCGCGTTCGATTCTTTGGACCCCGTCTGGGTCGTACTAAACTTTGTAGTTTTACCACTTTATTATTTTGACCAAATTTTGAGCGTTTTTAAATAAAAACAAGTGCGCTCAGCTGGTGATTTTATTTTATTCTATTTCCCCACCTCTTGCTTTGGGGTTTCGTCGAACCCTCCCATCTGCAAGAGTTTAGCCGAGCGGTGCTGGAGAAACGTCGAAGTCACTCGCACAATTTGCTGGCCTTCAGGTACTTAGCACGTGTCACGGTCTCTCCTGTTAACTCGTATCATCGACGGTTGAGTTCAACTCGATCCCGTTCATTGGAGTAACTTAAGTTGCCTACCCAAGAGTTTATCGCATGGATTGTTTACTGTATCGCATTTTAAGGGTTGGACGTTTAGTCTGTGCAACTTCCTTCGCGTCCATTATCATGTGAGAAAGTTTACGTTACAATCAAAGTTTGAAATCCTTCCACCTAATCGCCTGATTTGGACTGTTTACAGTACTAAGAGTTTTTGAAGGTAAAGAATAGGTCTTAATTTTTACAATTTTGACTTTTTAGGCAATTAAACTGCAATATCTTGTTTATGATTGCTTTCTTCACTCGAATGTCATTCATTTTTGAACTGCGATATAAATTTATATAACACCTGTAACGAAGTGACCACTCCGTTACTATTTTTGTACATGTTTAGTTAAGTTTTGTATATATTAATTAGCCTGTATAGTTAGGATTTCGTTCTGTTTGCGCAGATTAAAGTTTAGTTTAGGTGGGAGTACCAAAAGAGTAGGGCTTCCCACCACGCGCAAGCCTTTATAAGCGCGCCGGGAGCACCCTTCAATCAGTCATCCGCCGGTTCATTGAGCTATCAAGCCACCGGAGATAGTGATTCGCCGGGCATTCCGAGCCGCCGGTCGTGCCTCGAATGCAATTTCTCGCGGAGTCATTCATCCGTCGATGTTTTGACTCAAACGCGTTTAACAACCCGTGCTACGTTCGCGTTACTTGTAACCGCTCCTCCTGTCTTTATCCCGAACCAGAGTGTGCATCTCAATCGTTCTTACCTAGTGCGGGCGTTTCGCACACCCTGATCCTACAGTGGGAGTTTCACTCTTTCATACCCGTCACGGGAGTTTCGTGCATCCTGACCCTAGAGTGGGAGTTTCACCCTTTCATACCAGACACGGGAGTTTCATTCTCTCTTACCCGGTGCGGGTCTCTCGCACATCCTAGAGTGGGTGTTTCACTCTCTCTTACCCGGTGCGGGTGTCTCTCTCGAATATAATAATAATAATAATATTGTTTATTAAGCACATAAACTGGTTATACAAGTGAAAGTATTAAACTAGATTGGTTTTGTGCTTAAAGGGTACAGGGTCAGATGTACTAACGAAATTATCACCCTGATCTACCCCCTGTCCCATAACTAAGCTAAATAATGTCAGCCGACAAACCGGCACAGACATAAAGAAAATAAAAAAGAAAAAACGCAATAAGAAATTCATTTATATATGTAATTATCAAAATGCAAAGATTTAAGATTTAGGAAGCCTGTAGTTGAAGAAATTAAAAACGAAAGTTATTACTTATTTAGACTATATTAGTGCGTTTTGGTCGTGAAGGAGGATTTTTTTCAATTTTTCAGCAAAGCTGGTAGGTCGTAATTCCAAGAGATCCCGCGGAAGGTCGTTCATAACATTAACAATTCGGTAACTATAAGAACGCTTAAAGAATTCTAGTCTGTGTTTAGGAATAGATAGTAAACCCCGACTCCTGATGTTAATGTTGTGAACATCCGTTCGGAATTTTATCTTATCATATAAATAAGGTGGACTTTTGTATATTAAAATTTTGTGGAAAAACTGAGCAGAATGTAGATATCTTCTGAATGTAGATATCCTAGAGTGGGTATTTCACTCTCTCTCTTACCCGGTGCGGGTGTCTCGTGCATCCTAGAGTGGGTGTCTCACTCTCTCTCTTACCCGGTGCGGGTGTCTCGCACATCCTGACCCTGAGTGAGCGTTTCACTCACAACCATACCACCGATCCGATCCCCGGAGCCTGTACCGGAACGTATGCACAGTGCGTTACCGTCCTGCGATTAGTGTCCGTAAGACACACCGTTTCCGAAACTACCGTCCTGTGATTAGTGTCCTTAAGACACAATTTGTAAACACCTGTAAATATAGACTATGTTTGTAAATAAAGTTGTTGCTAAGTGATCGACGCTTTTATTTCCGCTGAACCCGGACACCGACGAGCAAACCCGAACCGCCGGACCGACGTCAAGCAGAGCAACGATCGGCAGCAACACCAGACGACCCGAAAAATGACGTACCGTTACACACTGATTTCTCCATGCATAAATAACATGATGGTTATGTACGGCGCATAGTTCTATGTTTGTCAACCGTATCAAATCCTCCTGTGTGCGGATTAAATTAATACTTGATGTAATTATGAGTATTGAGCACACACACCCACACACGAAATACGATTGTGTGTAGATGTTATTACCTGGCAGCGTACGTCATTTAACAAATCGTTTTCATCTCGGTAATCGCCTTTATTAGAAGACAATTGGATAGAGAGGAACATCAAAGACGACGCACACAAAACCGAAATCCACCGCAGGCGTATTGAACAGATTAGACATCAAGTGAATCATAATAACACTTAATTAACCCAAAAACCTCACGTTGTACGTTGCCATAATTGGAAGCGGAGGTTTGTTGTTGGAGACGGGTACGGATGCGAAAGTAAACAAATTCGCGTGTCTTTACTTTGCGCATCTTTCTGTTTACACAAAAGCAAAATCTCACACACAAACAACTCGTAATAGGATTAGCTCGGCTCTCAGCAAGAATGGTTGCAGCGTCCGCAAATCAACATTGTGCAGTAGTTGCACATGATACGCTCGTTAATTGGGGGATGATGCGGTGCCCCCCCCCCCAAAAAAAAAGGTAATAATAAAAAATCTGCAATAAACGCCCTGGCACATGTCGTTTGTTTGCACTGTTATTTTTCGGCTAATAAGTCATCGTGATTGACAATATTGTGTAAATTATGATTAAGCGGTGAACGGCGCGTGTTGATCATTATTCAGGAGACTTGTTAATGTTGATGGATTGCGCCGCGGTGCCAAGTTGCGGCGTCTATATTAGCCATAAGCGATGCTCGTTTTTAATTGCGGGCGCCTCCGGGTGAGTTTTGCTTTTTTAGCTTTGACGGCGGGCGGCGCGGCGGTTAAACGCCGGAAGTTTTTCATTCGTTTTGCGTCGTTTAAATAAATGCAAGGCGCTTTACCGCTGCGGATTAATTAATGAAATAAAAATAATTTCTTTTACTGCATTTGCAGATTTTTTTAGTTAATTTAAAATAGCCGAACGAGGAAGGAATATGTACATAGATTTTATCCCCTAATTAAAAGCAAACTATTTTTTTTCTCTATACGTGAGTGTATTTCTCATGCGCCAAGAGTTTTTTATCGTATCTAAATGACCGCTTTATCTCAAGGGTTGGATGTTTCGTCTGTGCAACTTCCTCCGCATACGTTATCATATGAGAAAGTTAAAGCAAACAAACTGTAATATCAATTTGGTTCATTGCCTTTTTACCCTTCATTGTATGTTTTGAAGTAATAGAGGGACGCGTGCGGGATTTTCATCGGCAAATTAGTGCATTAATACAAAATTTATGGCGAAACAGTTTTCAGGCATAAATATTTAAATCGTCGCTTGATTACACGCTGCGCGACTACAACTTTGCTCGTTAGAGGAGAAATTAGCACGCAATCACCGGGGGGGGCTCTTTTTTTTCCGGGATTATTTTTCCGACATGCACACAGATCAGTCTGGAACGTTAATGTTCGCCGTCAGCCGCGAGCTGGCGCATTACCATAATATTAAATGCGGCTTTGTTCTAAATGCACTTTGCTCATTCTAATGAGATCAAGAGGATGTATTACGCCTGTCAGGTTCAGTTTCACTTCGCTTTGGTTTACCTATTTGTGCCGTTGTTAAGTGACGTCTGACATATTTACTTTGGGGCGCAGCGTTTCAGTATGTGGTGAAATGAGCAACCCATTGTCTTCTAAATGTTACCTGCATTTGGAGGAGGTACAATAGGAAAGATGTATTTAGTTAGCGGGCTTATATACCACGATTTAATTGGGTGTTAGAATGAAGTAAAGTTAATGGTCCTCAAAGGACCTCAAAGGAACTTGAAATATAATGAACAGAATTTGACGTTAGGCGAACTTATCAACTGCAACTTTAATTAACACGTACTAACGAGAATTGCGCACGTATTCGTCGAAAACAAAAGAGGTTGGCAGCACTGTGGCGAAGTTGTAATAATTACAGGCGGCAACTTTCTTCGCGAGACATCCGCTGAAAGGGCGAGCGAAATAATTTAGTTCGCGTCTAAAATTCCATATAACTCGAACGCGATAACGTTTCGCCGGAGGGGCGTTGTTTGGTTTGCGGTTTGTTTGTATATGCAACAAATAAAGCAGGTAATTCTATTTGAAATTCAAGCACGTGTGGCTTTGCCGCCGCCGTCACCCGCATGCCAACGCGGCCGGATACATGGAAACTGCTTTCTGAATATCTGAAATCTGGAAAAATTACATCGGCCGCTTTATCCCGGGCTCTTCCTTTCTTAGATCCGGCGACGTGACGCACGCGTTCCTTTTCATAAGCAAAGTTCATTGGAATCAGCAAATAACGCGCACGTCCGAATTGCATTATTTAAATAACGAAATTCAGGCGCGAGTCCTCGTGTGAGCGCTTTAAATTCATTCTCAAACTGAAACTCGATGAAAAAATTCATGAATTTTAATTCGACATACTCTGTTCGTAAGTTATCAGTAAAACCCGACGGTAACAGAATTTTTTTATAAAAAGTAAATTTTAACTATAAATTATTAAATTTTTAAAAAAATCTCGTTAGACGTATCCACAAAATAATTTCAAACTTTGATTGTAAATCGTAACGTAAACATCCTCATGTGAAAACGGGCTCAAGCGCAAAACATTATTAGTACTCAAGGATGGTTAACTGTATAAGGATGGCTCAATCTCTGAAATTCGTCTGCCGTGATGCGTGACGTAGCCAACGGGCCTACCCCTACCGTCGCGTCGAGGAATGCGAGGGGAACACGAGGACAAACTAGAGAGTGCGGTGGGCACGGTGCGATTAGGCCGGGATGAGAGTTGTTTTCCATTCCCATTTCAATAAGACTGCAGCTTTTATTTCAAAGATAAAATTTTATTTTAAAAAGAAATTTACAATCTGAAAGCGAAAATATATTTAAGAACTGGCGAATTCAAAATTTGGTCACGACATCTGCAGGTATTTTATGAAACTAACGTTTTATCAAAGTGCTGTGACCTGTGACAATTAAAGAAGAAATTATGAAATTGCTGACATTTGAAATACGAAAATAATTTGTTAAGAGTTAGAAACTCTCTGTCGTGCAGATTTCAGACAATGTTTGTTTTGCATTAAACGCCACCATCGGAAATTTAAGTAAGCCAGGCCCGTTAGTGACGTCACGTGTGGAGGGGAACGGGCTTACATTGCAGCATAGGGAATGAGTCATCCTATAAAGAGTTTAGTACCCTTGATTAGTACTTATAAATAAATAATAATTCGAAGAGAGAAGGACGGAATTTCAATACACGGAAATGCTTTCTGTTAATTATTGCATTACAAGTTATATTGAGGCTTACCGACGTCGAATCCGAAAATTAATGGATACCTCTATTTAAAAAAACAGAATACGAGAGCGACTTCGTTTGCGAAACGACCTACAAACTTTATTTATTAAAACAAATAAAAAAAAACACCCGCGGAAAGAATTTTTATTCGTTTCTACCGAAAACCGAAAGCAAACTTTTAGGGATGAATTAATTGATTCTTCAAGAAAAACAAACCGGACTTCGAAAAGAAAAATCTGCGACGAGAGTAAACGCGCAGGGTCAAGTTGGAAAACTATTTACCGGAACGGAACTGCCGTTTTTCTCCCCCGCGACGGCTTTTAAAACCTTTCCTATCAATTTTGGGAGAGATGGCTAGCGCCACGTGAGCCAATTAAGTTTAAATATTTCTGTCCCGCGCAAAGCTTCTAATCGAGGAGTAGCTGCTGCCACCCGGCAGATAGATGTAGTTTTTATTAATTTCCCCGTGCTACGCAAGCAAGTTCTCTTCTCCATTTGAGGATTCTACAAGTAAAGTACTGACTTGCTGATTCACCGGTTTCTGCCGGCGTCCGTTGCGATAAGAACGCGAAGTTTTTCCCGAGTAACTCTAAACTCGACGCATTTCTAAAGCACGTCGGAATTTTATCTCTGGAACCTGAGATTTCCGTTTCATTTTTAATATGAACAATTTCTAGGATACAGTCTCTTTTGTTTCAATTAATACGTGGGAATTTTTGATGAAGTGTCGAACAATATTGTTAAAATATTAGCTCAGCATATTAGTACTCCTTTATGTTACATTTATAACATGTGTCTTACAGAAGGCATTTCTCCTAATGAACTCAAACGTTCGATTACTATTCCTATATTTCAATCGGGGAACAAATCCCTGCTTAATAATTACAGTCCCATTTCTCTAACATCAGTTTTTTTCTAAATTGTTAGAGAAATGTTTAATTAATAGGATGCTAAGTTTCATCAAAGAAAACAATATTTTGTCCTATTACCGGTTTGGATTTCGTCAAAATCTTAGTTGTAATGATGCTAACACCAATTTAACACAAAATGTTTATCAATGTTTATGTTTATCAAATGTTTATTAACGCCTGAACGGTCCAGTGGTAAGAGGACTGGCCTTGCAATCGCATGGTCGTCGGTTCGAACAGCACTCGGGATTTTTCTCGGGGGTGGTCGGTATCGACTTCAGGTACCCTTCAGTGTTGAGGATAAAATTCGACACTGCTTCCCCTTAAACGGCGAGAAGGTTGGAAGTAACAAAGCCATGGAACACTTTACACACACTCAAATACACTCCCGCTCCTGAGGTCCTGACAAGTCTTTGACTTAGGACCCCGTTGGGCAATCACCACAGATAAAAAAAGAATCCTTAGATGATGGAAAAAAGTAATAGGTGCATTTCTTGATATAAAAGAAGCTCTTGATACTGTGCCCCATGATCGTCTTTTAAATAAACTACAAAGTTATGGCTTTAGAGGTAAAGTTTCTAGATTTATTGAAATGTCATCTTGTCAATAGGATACAGTGTACAAGAATAGATACTGTAGTAAATAATGAAAAAATTGTTAAAATTGGTGTTCCACAGGGCACAGTACTTGGACCACTTTTTTTCTTACTGTATGTAAATGATTTATTTTCGTTGAATATTCCAGGTTGTTTTACAGCATTCGCTGATGGTACCTCTATAGCTTTTACATCCGATACATGGGAATCAGTAGCCAAAGCAACATCTGATGCTTTAATTATAATCAAGAAGTGGTTACATTTTAATTTACTGTCCTTAAATTTAGATAAAACTGTAGTTATTCCATTTTCAATTCAGAATTGTAACTTTGACTGTATTCCTAAAATCAGTGTTGGTAATACAGTTTTGAAATACTCTGATAATATAAAATACTTATGGCGGATATCACAAACGTTACTTAAATTTAATCATCCGTTAAAAGTAAACGTTGGCATGGTTACATGTGTTGAAGGTATAGGAATGATTATTCTTAATCGATGATTAAAGTTAAGTGACGTTTGTCAAATCCAGCGTTAGGGTTATTATTAGACGCTAATCTACGATGGGATCTTTACATACAAAAGTTGTTTCCCATACTGAAATTCCATAATATATACAGCTTTGGACTAATACAAAATAAACTGTTCTTAGTAAATTAATATTACAATAGTGCCTAATTTGCTTACAAAAATAGAAAGTTTTTCTAATTTTGTTTATCAACTTTTGAATGTAAATTAGATTAGCGTAGATTAGCGTCTATTAATAACCCTAAGTATTTTATATTATCAGAGTATTTGAAAACTGTAGGTATTTATTGATTTTAGGAATACAGTCAAAGTTACAATTCTGAATTGAAAATGGAATAACTAGGTTTATTTAGGCAAATTTTTAAGATTAATTTCTGGGTTACCTCTAGATGCTTAATAATCGAGTTGTTAGGTACTAACAACTAGATGTTTAATAATCGAGTTGTTAGTAACTAACAAACATCTGGAGGTAACCCAGAAATTAATCTTAAAAATTTGCCTAAATAAACCTAGAACGTTTTCATCCCAACTAACGAGTGATCAATATCTTTTCTAGTCAAGTGATCTATGGAAATAAAATCGGTCGTCTTTGATTAGTTCATTATTTCAAACGACGTCAAATCTATAAAACGAAAAACTGGTTCATAGAAGGAGCGCAAAATGTCCGCCATTCTCCTGTAAACACAAGCGAATTTTGCGTTTTAAATCGTTAATAACATTCGCTATGATTACTCGATTGTTATTTAACTGTTCACAATGCAACAATAAACTCTTATGAACAAGAGTTTCTGTTAATAAATTAAATTTACTGACACTGACAGTCTGACAGTCATAAATAATTGAAATGACATTTGAAAAAATGAATCAATCAAAGACATAAAATTCTTTTTCCATAGGTCACTTGATTAGAAAAGATATTGATCACGCGTTATTATTCACATCATTCAATGTACTTACTATTAATCAATTACATAAAAAAGCTATAATTATTTATACCCACTTGAATAAATTTAAAATTCTATTAGTGCATTGTGATAATTTTACTACTAGAGCTTGTAGACATTGTAGAGCTTGTAGAGCTTGTTGCTCATCTGTACATATCCACTTTGGTAAGTTAATAGGAGCAGTCACTCACGAGCCCAGCTCAAGTGACTTATTTACTGTTACAACTAGAAAAAAGAAACTTTATTTTTATGGCTTTAAAAAAATGAAATTTCCTTATCGCATATCCGGGTCCTAAGTCATTCGGGTGCCCTAATTGAACGAAACCGAAAGGGGACACGCTTACATCTCTTGGAAAAAATTGTTTAAGGGGGGGACATTTTTAATGTAAACAATCAGGTTCAACGGCAACAAAAAATTCGAAATTAATTAATGTTCACCTGCAGGGTTGCCACTGCCGACATTTTACATCGGAATTTCCTCGGGAAACGCAAAAATTTCCCTAGACGATATCAAATAATACAAAATCCAGTTAATACATAATATTTATTAATAAATATAATGACAAAGGAGCTACCGTAAATCAAATTATCACATCAAGATTGCAAAATATTCTTTAAAACAAACAAAAATTCTTTAAGAAAGCAAAAAATAAACCATATAAAAATTATGTTACAAATAAATAGTATTTTTTTAACAGAATTTCTTGAATAAGGGATGTAACCAGATGAAATAATACATTTATTAAAATAAAAGTAAGTAAGGTTCACACTACACTAGGTTACAAAAGAAGAGAACTTTCCTCCGGCAAAGGCACTTGACTATTCTTTTTATTAAAAAAACCGACAAATAGCTATTGGTTGAGTGCGGATCAGTTTGAGCAGGATAAGTGATGCACGGCGTTCCGCAGGAATCTGTCCTCGGACCAACCCTGTGAAACGTTCTGGAGTAGTATGCCAGGACATGACCCAAGGAATCACAACGATCACCTTCGCGAATGACTTGGCGATAATCATCACTGTAAAAACCATCACCCTATTGGAAGAACGCGCGCATTACGCCATGACCAAAGCAAGGAACTGGCTGGAAGAAAACGACCTGGAACTGGAAACCGCAAAGACAGAAATGATCATACTTGCGGGCCCAAGGAAATTAAAAACGATGACTCTAGCTGTCGAAGGAACGGATATCGCCTCGAAAGACACGATTAAGTACCTAGGGATGCATTTAGACATAGAACCAAGGATGACTGTCCATGTTAAGAGGACATGCGAGAAGGCCAGGAAAATCCAAATGGCCCTAGCAAGAGTCATGCCCAATATCGACGGATTGATACCCAAAAAAAGGAAGATCCTGGCGCGAGTCATCACAGTACATGATGGTTGATCATGTACGCGGCGCCTATTTGGACCCCGGCCATGAAGTATAAGCATTACGAGGGATTACTGGAATCCACATCACCTCCGCGTACAAAACGGTCGCCACATAGGCTGTCCCGGCGATCGCAGCAACTTCACCCATAAAGCTGAAAGTGGAGGAGCGGAGGCAACAGCACATAGCGAGGAAGACTATAGTGATTGCACAGCAAACAACTACCCTAATGGAACAGTGGCAAAACGTATGGGACTCTTACCATGGGTGGATCAAATCTTTCATCAAGGAATCGTGGTGTCGCAGGAAGCACGGAGGCGTGGACCATACATCACCCAGGCAATGGCGGGACACGGAGTCTTCGTCAGCTACTTTCACAAAATCGGCAAATCACCAAACAGCGTCTGTTGGTACTGTGACGAAGAAGACACGGCAGAACACACGGTCTTTAATTGCCCGAGGTAGACAGAGAACAGGACTGCAGCGAATATCGAATGCGGTGGAATCACCAAAGAAAACGTAGCGGACATCTTGCTAGTAAACGGCAGCACGTCACAGAAATTCTTAGAAGCATCATGATCCAGAAAACCACAGACGAGAAGAAAAGGGAGAACAGGCCAGAACCGGTCTTATTAGTCTAGTAGTAAGATTGCAAAGAGACCAAAATATACTAGACAAAACAACTGCCGGCACGCGCAACTGACAGTGCGAAATTCCTGAAGTAATGCCTAACGATGGATTCCAGGAATTAGCAGTTGCAAGAGAGGAGTAGGAGTTTTAGTTGGTAGGTGCCTGCGCTGTAGACCTTGGCCGATTGAATCCAACTCGTCTTCGGCTTGGAGCCTCCGCCGATGATGTCTTTGGAAGATTTCTCCCAACCTCTCAGAGGTGTTCGACTGAGGAATGTTCCGAAATGTTCTTGCCGCGAACAATTTACTTAATTTGTAATTAACTTTCTACAGCTTTTGAGTCCAAGGATTACGTCCTTCGAAAATGAAATCATACTCAAATGGGTCCGGTGTCTCTCCGGTGTTGACGGCGTAATTATTTTAAGAATTAAGGATTTCTCAATTCTACCATACCATTATGTAAAATCCTCATTTTAGAAACGGCCTTACTATAATGTTTTTGGTATATTTGTGTATTTTTAATTCATTTCTACAGCTTTTGAGTCCAAGGATTACGTCCTTCGAAAATGAAATCATACTTAAATGGGTCCGGTGCCTCTCCGGTGTTGGCGGCGTAATTATTTTAAGAATTAAGGATTTCTCTATTCTACCATTATTAAAATTCTCTCATTTTAGAAACGGCCACCCTACAAGAAAAAAATGTTAATGGATGCGAATTTGTAGGCCTTAGAGCAAAGTCTTTGCACCGAGGTAGTGTCCATTCATTTTAATTCTTACCAAAAATCTTTTAAATTATTTTTTTTTAATCTTGATTTATTGTGCCCATAGTAAAGGAGACTTTTAAGTTCGCAACTGCAAGCTGCTTACCAAACCAAGTGTTTCTCACGAAATTTGGATTTTTTCGTTTGGCATTGCGGTCTTGTGTTGATTGAGCTTTGAAACTTGTCAATCCGACCCATTCTTTTACTTTTTGCGCATAAGAAGATGACACTTTGATCGTTTTAGGAACATCTCTTCTCGAGATCTTCCGATTTTGTTCGACAATGGCCAGTAACCTCTCTTCCTTCTTTAGATAACTTACACCTTGATATCCGCCACTTCCTGGCTTTCGGTCAACAGTTAAAGCTTCCTGAACTTTTTTACAACAGTCGATACTTTATTTTACTAAATATTTTCATTGAATGTGGCCATCCTTAAGGTTATTAAAATAATTGTCTAATTAAGTGAAACGCTATACAAACATTCGCATACATTCGAAGATGAAACGACAAATAATATAAAAAAAGAATGCCTTTTAAATATTTGAATGCCGTGTAGCTCATAAAACAATGTGTTCTCCTCATAAATGATTCGCAAGAAAATTTCACCGTCACACACACACAAAAAAGGAAAAAGAAACAAACAAGCTCACATATTCCTTCCGTTCGGCGAAGAAAATAAAGCGCGAACGTAAAAGCGTTCGCCTCCTACATTATGAAATAAAACCGTCTGAAAAATCCAGTCACACGTGACCGAATTTTTTTTTTTTCGGCACGTTCATTTCACGCACGGGAAACTGTATCGCGCGCGCGATAATGACGGCAAAAAAGTTCGTTCTTCAGAGGGGCGCGCGCGCGCGCGATACGTATCGTTTCTTTCACGCGAAACTTTTTAAAGACTAATGCACGGGGGTGGAAGTGCGTCTTTTTAGTATTCAGCGGAAACGTTTCGGTCGGGGTTTATTATGCATCGCCAGCGAAAATTATAAGGGCTTCGCTTTTTGCGACGGAATTAAAATCGCAAAATCGAAAGGAACGCGGAAAAAATATATTCGACAAGTTGGTATTATTAGTGGGTGGGTAATCTTGGAGTCACGTCAAGTGCCTTGACATGAGCTGATAAATCATGAAGGCGAAGTGCAATTATACCTCAACCACTACAAAACCTTGATTCAATTAATACAGGATGAGATACTCGAGTTGAAGTTTGATGTTAACGGAGCAACTTGCTGCATTCCTCCATCTCGGACTGGCTTCATAATCAAAGTGTACTTCTCACAATACAATGAATTTGATTAATGCTTCTAGTCTTATAAAAAACGACAATTTTCATAGGGTTTTATTTTTAAAAGTGTCATTCAAAAGATGGCCAAATCAAAGTGGGAAATACCTAAATGAATTCTAGACATTGTCAGAAGAACTCTTTCTCTTACATTTATTTATAGCTAGAAATTAAAAATGTAGTTGTATAAAGTAACATGTCATGAATTACTCATCCATTATTAATAATTTGTCAGAAATTTTCCTTTTACTGGAACACTGTCCTTGCGACGATGTCATTTGATATTATAATCTCACACGTCCTATAAATAGACGTTTAATGTAATGAATATGTAACGGGGAATTTTTAGATAATGACATAGTTATTGATTATGTGACGCGTAGTTTAACATCGTACTTTTGGATTCACTCTAGCCAAACCATTAAGTACAAAAGATGAATTACATGTCAGTGTAATATCGCAAAGCAAACTCTAGACGTCGAACATTAGCATGTAATAAAGACACAGTAATTTTTTGTAACGTACAAAGAACGTTAATTAATTTTTTGAATCCCTTCCAAGAGGAAGAAGACGCGTCTCCCTCGAGACGTGCTGCCCTCTTTTCCTCTGGAGACTTGTCCAAATAACAAAATGGTAGACTTATAATATTATCATTATTAATTTTTTAATTGTTTATTTTTAAAATGAAAAGTATTTAACAGTGTGTCCAATTGCCTTCACGCAGGGATGAGATTCTTTACGGTATAAATCGAAACAAGGGGCATAGCGTAGCTTAAATATTATATTATAAACATAAATAAAGACAAACATAATTGTACAAAGTTCAACTTACCCTAACAGCGCACTTTAACAAAATAGAGCCTACATCATGCTCTGATAGCAACTAGTTTATGATCTTATTATTTATCCAGATCGCGGGGTTTTTATAGGAAGTGCAACTCGAGCAATTCCGAGTTGTTACGAGACCGGAAAGATTCGACAGAATACGAGATACTTTAAATCCGTTTTAACTTGTTCAAGGTTTACCACCTGCATCGGAGGCGCATGTCGAGGTCATTTTGTTTACGCTTTGCCGACGCTTGGATGCATTTTTGCTCATCTTAACTCCGCTAAATTAATCTAATATTTTGATTTACTTTCGCCTTGTCACAATATAAATAATAAAGAGAGAAGAGACGAAGTTATAGAAAACGAAAGTGTATTTTACTGATGGCGTTAGCCTTGAAATCCAAGAATCTCGTCCTGTAGATCTGCACCGGTATAGCCCCAGAGAGGCACCGGTACGACTCAGAACCAGCACCGGTGCGGATCTGGGCGGCACCGGTAGAGACCCAAGTCTTCGCCGGTTATTTCATTTACAAAGAGCTCGAAAAAAACATCAAATTACTCCGACCCACTCACGAAAATACGTAATTGTAGGAGCACATCGATGAACAAATCAAAAATCAAACCGAAGGACTCAATATTGGACTCTGTAACGAGAAATTGATTGGTAGAAATAGAAACGAAGAATTTATTAAATTTAAAAACATTTGAAACAAAGAATAACTCTCATTTATTTAATTATATTTCTTCATCGTCGGAGGACATAGTCTGTCACCAAATTCAAATTTAAATTACTTGCCTCTTACTTACCACTGACAGATGACAAGCTTCTGCTGACGAAACGTATCAGCTGTTCCCCAGGCTAGCAACAGTGAAGAATGGGGCGGGTTAATCAAGATGGTAAAATTATTAAAGGGCGCCAGAAGGCAATTCTTCAGCTAAACGTAATCGACCAGTCGACGTCTCCAATCGACCACATCGGGCAGAAAATAAATCAACAGCAAAACAGAGGCGAGACTTTACTCACTGGTGTGCGTGAACGCAGAAATTAAACTCGAAGTTAAAATTAACACAACTGAAGTTTTATTAAACACATCAATAAATACAGCACTTTGCACAATTTCAAGTAGCTTCTTACGTTATGCTTAAATTAACTACGGTAAACGCAGCGCAACACGTAGTTCGAAATTCTTCCTCGCGATTTAACTGTTCACGAGAAATGAATAAAATATAAACCGATCGATTCGCAAAACGTCAGATTAAATTAAGTTGGAAAACCGAACCTTTTCACAGCGCGTCCAGTCATGCGTCAAGGTCAACGTTACCAACCGAAGCGCGGTGGTCGGTGGTAGTCGGTGGGTAGTTACAACGCCCTCTGTCGATCGCGAGAAACGTCGACAATCTGATCCGCTGGGATCGTCAAGATGGCTGATCAGGTTTTCACGATCGGGTTACGGTACATTCACAGGACAGGAGCGCCTCCGGAGAACTAGGCCTAGAAGCCTGGACTAAAAGCCTGCGCCAGAAAACTGCGCCCAAAACAGAAAAGCCTGAATGTAAAGGGAAAAGGTTTCGTTAGCAGCCATTTTGATACACGCCATTGCACTTTTTACCTTACCTAGGACTAATAAGTTCCCAGATCGGGAATTGGAATAAAAATTATCCCCAAATGTGTTCGATGGTGTCACGAGATCTTCCGGCATAGCCGCAAATGAGTTACTCCTCCCAAAGAGCAAGAACTCCGATAATTTTATTATGCACGTAAAAAACGTCTGACTTGTAACATACTTCGAACAAGAAAGGACCTCAACGAGGCGAAATTGTAGCAGGCGAAAGGTTGCTAGGATACGAAACCGAAGACAGTCGTGGTGCCTATGGGTGTTGAGTGTTCGCATCACGCAGGTTTTCCCTATAGCGATGTAAATGAGGGGGAACAGTGTAGCCAACTGTGCTAAAACGCAGTTGAATGATACCGTATCGCCACGATGTTTTGGCGGCAAATTTAAAACGTAACAAGTCCTTGGACTCAAAAGCTGTAGAAAGCGAATTAGAATGCAAAAGTGTACCCAAAATAATGTAACAAGGAAATTAGAACGCCACCAACGTAAGAATTCGCAGCTGAAAAATCAGTCAGCCAAAGCTTTCCGCAAACAATTACGTAAGTATGAATCTTTGGGAAACGTCAAGGAAGGAATACGCAAATTCCAAGTAACACGCTTTCAGTTCCCCATGAGTCATATGCCAAGGCATAATTTCATAACCCCCAGGAAAAAACGTCCTCGGACGAAACGAGCTGATAATTAGATGATCAGATTGATAGCTAGTCAGAAGGGTAGAACTCCCTATTGTTTTATTGTGTATTGTTTAAGTGACCAAATCATGTAAATCTCCCTTAAGTATATGTAAATAAATGTTTCGTTATACTAAGCTACGACCCTTATTTCGGTTACATAAATTGTTCCGTAATATTTTAATTGAGTGTATCACTTATAAATCTCCATACAAAAGGGCATGAATTGCTTCCATCCTTAGAGAGGACGAGACTTACCGTCAAAGCTCAGCGGTTCCTTAGGGCTTTCCGATCGCTACCTAAGGCTCTAGGCGAAGTGTATTTTTCCTTTCAACGTCACGTCACCCACACCAGGATTTCTTTTTTAAATAAAGAGAAAAAAATTGAATATGAACCGAAGTAATGAAAGAAAGGGAAGTCTCAAGTACTCAGTAAAATGGTTCGATTAATTTTTTGAATCCCTTCTGAAACCGTGACGGCTTATTGTTTCCATTTAAAAAGGCCTGCCGCCCTCTTTAGCGTTTTGTCCTGGCGGTTCGTCCAAATAGGTCATGGGAGTAATTTAAGTTGCCTACCCCCCCAAGGAAGTATCGCTCACGTCGACGCTTCTCGCTGCGTGTGGGTGCAAATTAGTCGTTCTCACACGTCGACCGTGTGTTTAAACTGGACCGTTTCCTCTCGCGCGTTATCACCTGAGAATGTTTACGTTAAATTATTTATTAAAGTTCACAATTCTTTTGTGAACAGGCGATTTTTGTTTTAATTTAATAATAATTTAGAGTTTAATAATTTTCGGCTGCATTGGTGCACCTCAAGTTTAAAAGTAAGAACTTATTTAGTTTTAGATTGGTGGAAAAGACTTTCGAAGAGAAAAACAAATTAAGAGGAATAGCTCAAAAAGAAATTCAAAGATGAAGTAGTCTAGTGTACGATCCAAATAAATACGGATGCTCTGAAAGTGTACCTACAAGGATCTAAGTGAAAGAAGAAGACGAATGCATTTTCTTCTTCTCGCCGGGCGTGTGCAAATTAGTCGTCTCGCGCGTCGTCTTTGCCGTATCTAAATTTGCTACCTACCTGAAGGCTTCATATTATGGGAGGGCAAACTAAGATAGCCCCAATTGCCGGCTAGCTCAATGGGACGGGTGAGGTCATACGAAACCCCGAAACAAAGAGGCAGTGAATAAAAATAAATAAAAGTCACCAGTTATTACAGACTTGTCTTTATTTCCAAATAAAGATAAACAAACGCAAAGCAAACGACGTTCATTAAACCAAAAATTAAATTACAAAGAACGGGGTCTGTAGTCTGCGTATACACGTTATAAACGAAATCCAGAAAACAAACTAACTATTATGAATACGATATCATATCGCTCAAAAATTGTAACGCATAAAATAAAAGAGTAGGAAATATGAATCCGACCTTAAGACATCTATACTGTCTTTACACTAGTTGACCTAGTGTCGAGGTCAAAGAGGGCAGCGTTAATATGTTATCCTGCATTCCCGTCTGGTATTTCTCTCTTTCGTCGACGATGCCAAGGCATCAAGATGTCGGAGACAAGTTCTATAGTTCAAGGTGGGGCTCGCCGGTGCCACAAGAATTTCCTACGGCGGCTTCAAAATAACTCAGTGACGGATAAAAGCCTGAATAGCAAAAGAAAACACACGTTACGAACTAAACTGCGTACAGAATTTGCTGACGATAAAATACCTGATTAATGTATAGAAATCAGGCTTCGATGAGCATAGGAGAATGCCTTAAGTTGCTTAGGGTGCCTCTGTCAGATCACGGGTTAATAACATTCAACCAAACATTCCAGTCTGACGAATTCACAGCAATGGCTCAAAGGCTCACAGCAAAACGATGTGCAGTCTCTGCGGTTAGCGAAATTACTGGCGCGATCGTACTGGATTTGGCACTGAAGTGCAAACATAGGGTCATCTAATCCACATTGATCAATCGCAAAATTCTGTGACAACACGATAATTTCGACCGAGAAGAACATCGGCAAGGAGATATGGCGGACCCAAAGGCGGTTGGACTTTTCGGCGGCCATCTTGGAGTCACAGAAAAATACACTGTAACAAATGGTCACTTTTCTCTTTCTAGCCCCTACGTTGGGATTAAAAATATCGCAGTGTTTTGTTGTTACGTGTGTGTTGGGGGTTGTGTGTGTTGTGTTTTGCGTTACTGAACCCCAAATGTCACACAGTGTAATGTTCTTACATGTTCCTTAATTTCAGTAATAATCAGGGTGGATTCCTCGATTGAACTTAGTGGGTCTCCGTTTCAGTCAGGTAAGGAAATGACAGGGAATAAGGTGAAGGTGTGTGCATGAATTTTGACGTGTATTCGAAAAGTGTATGAGAAAGGGTGTGTGTGTGTGTGTGTGCATTCGTGGATGTGTACAAAAAAAAACCAGTACCACAGACGGGATCGTATCCGAAAGATTTCGCAATCAGTGCCGGACTGTAACCTCTCTTGGAATACATGATGTCAAACCGGCTACGCTTTACTGTTTTTTGTTATCGAAATATTTGCTTTTTGTAAGAGACCAGTGTATCACTATACTATGTTTAGACCGGACCATTTCCTCTCGCACGTTATCGCCGTAGAATGTTTACGTTAAAAAGTTATGAAACTTTGAAATTCTTTTGTGATTCGCTCAAAAATAAGTCAAAAGTTGAGGTGATATTGGACCAAAGAGTATGTAAATAAATAAAGATATTGTCACGCTAAGGGCCTCCACTATGTCGCGACGGTGCGTCCTTAGCCTTTGGGTTGATTGGGGTGCGTAGGTTTATCGGAGGGTAGAGCTTTAAAGACAATGATTTACAAAATTAATACCTCTTTATTTACGTAAATGATTAATTTAGTTGAGGGTGGTTTGTCCCTGAAACTTGGGGTGCGGTCCTGGGTCGTTCGCGGCGACTGGGGTTGTTGATTCGACTAAGACGGAGCAGCGAGCGACGTTTCCTTAGCCGGGAAGACTGGCGAAGTTCAAGGCCGGTCCGCGACTTGCGTGGTTGGTCAAGGTTGGTCTCAATGTTCCTTGGCTGGAGCACGACACGTCCTTGCTCAGCCTACGGGGTGATCGGGTTGGAACAGCGGCGGCCAGTGCAGAACTACGGTGGTGTCTTCTCTCGGACAGCTGGCGGGGGAGATGGTCCTCGTACTTCTTTAGGACGAACGGCAATGTTGTCGGCGGCAGTGGCAGATGATGGGCTGCAGCAATGCTGATGCTGGGGTGGCGACGACGATGATGCGGGGCGGCGGCATCGGTGTTGTTGGGCGTTGGCGGCGGCAATGTTGCTGGACGGCGGTGTTGGGAGTCCCCTCGTGGGTTGCCACTAGGACCCACTGAGTCGGTCTGGTGGAGACGACTGGCTTCCCAATTTTGGCCCGCACTTTAAATACACGTTTTTTGCCTAGTCGCGCGTTGCATTTTTCATCACCTGCTTTGTGTCCGTTTGCGTCATTCTTATACGCGCGTATAAGCGCGTGGCCCCGTTTGTAATAAATTCCGCTGATGTCTTATTATGAAATATGAACATTTACGTATCAGTTACCTCCTTATTGTGTTTACATTTCAACACGGTCGTAAGCTGCCCTCAATTACACAAGTCCACGTTCAAATACTTTTTATGATTTTTATCCGCGGAACATAGAAAAAAACCCTTGTGGTTTTTAGAAAATTCCCCCTCGTGACAATATGTACTCTGAGAGGATTAAGGATTAAGTGAGAGATCTTCTTTCCAATCTACTAAATAACTTTCCAGCCCTTCCAAAGTGACATTGCGCTACGAGAAACCTACAAGGTTTCTAACGATAAAAACGATTATCTACAAAGTACCGGCAGCATAATTAAAATAATCGGAGGATAAAGAAAAGCGAAACGTAAATTTGTATATCGAGCTTTCGTAATAAAAGTTTCACGAGCTTGATAACTCTGTCGATAATCCTAATGTAATATTTACATGAAAACGTTCCGTTTTAAAATTGCAAGGGCTAACGCGAGCGCATCGAAACGAAATCAATACTTCATCTTCAGCATAGCATCTTCTTCCGGAAATTTTTAGCACAAACAGAAACGTGTCGTTTCAACAAAAAAAGAGCGCTTAAGTTTTAAGTTCAATACGCCAGACGTTCCCGTGGCGATAATCCTCTTTTAAAAATTCATTTTCTTCGCGCCTAATCGAATTCAGGCGAGCAACAATGGAAACGACGTCGTTTACGAGAGGATCCTAAGGGTTGCTGTGCAAGTGCAACAGGAGTCTTATAGATCAAGTGGGGCTGGCGCGTCGCGGAGGAGGATTTATAATGCACTATAACAAATTGGGTTCGTTTGTACACGCTTGGAGATTTATTTAGCGTCCATTGAGGAAGCAGAGGCGAGAAATTAAAAGGCGAACGCCTCTTTCTTCATCAGTTCATCATTCATCACCCCTGTTAGTCTAAATCTAAACGATGGATGAATGATATTGTTCGCCTAGTGGTCTATTTCAATAATGTGAATATGCAGATCCTGACAATCAGGATAATGCACCCGAGTTCCATTGGGAATCAGTTCGGGTGGCGTCAGTCAATGGGTACAGTTTTTAATTTGCTTTGATTGACGTTTATTGAGAACGAAAAAAATGGAGGTGCAGCTCTACCAGTTAATTAGCAGCATAAAGGGTAATGACCGGTGTAATTAATTAATTAACATAAAAGTGGCGAGCCGCGAAGAAAATTTCAAATATTTACGGAGCGCGTCGCTTTAAAATTCCTGAAGTGGTTCTCGCGCTCGGCGACTCCTCTCGTTCCCCTAAACCTCTAAATTTCTGCTACACACGTCCGATTCAATCAATTTCGGTTTATTATCTCTTTTCTCTAACTTGATTCGTAGATATATACGATTCCCGGCGGATCGGAACAACGCCGCCCTCTCGATGGGAAATATCTCATCTTGTTTTCGGTAATATTTACAAGCCAAGTGAAAGGCGTCTCGGAAGGCGTCGGATGAATGCGGTGCTTACGTTTTGATAAGTTCGAAATTTCCTTTTATTTCATCTTTGTAAACGTTCTATTCCCGGGTCCTTTTAAGAAGAGAGAAAAAAAAAAAACAAACATTATCCGCTTACGAGATATTTCCAAGTGAACACTTTCGATAGAATTTAAATATCATCGAATAAGGGAAATGTTTACTAAAGACGTCTGTAACTTTAGTTCAAGCGTGAAAAAAGTGTATTTGTACCTGCGGGTCATTTAAAGCTAATTTGAGCTCATTTAGAATGCACGGAATACATGTTTAGGGCTGACACCTATCAGATGGAAAACATACATTATGATTACAGGTATTGAAAATCCATTACATAAATAACACCATCCTTCAGATTATACGTATACGTGCATATTTTTAGATGTCATATATCCACGTGCAATAATAAATAATACAAATGATATATTCACGTAGCATTTAATTTTCTTGTCCTTTCTGGGTATCACGCAAAGTACACATACCTACAAACCTCTTCGATATAATTACAATGCGCAACTGTAGTTGTTTATGTACCAAGGTGGCAAAGTGACACTTTGTCGAACGAGTTCGTAAATTGCGAGCCAAGGCGAGCAAGCAAACGAGTTCGACAAAGACACTTTGCTGCCGTGGTGCATACAACATTTTTTCGACTACCACTTACTCATTGTCAGCCATTTATTTTGATTTGATTTGAGACTCAAATAAAAACAAGTTTGCATTAACGGTGATTTTTATTTCTTTTCGAATTTAAATTCACGCCTTTGTATTGGGATTACGTTTGATCCACCTGTAAACGGCCGAAAGTTTTCGCCCTAAATTCATTTAACAAAATTAAATTCTCAAATGAACCGAACGAAAGTAATGTCAACTTAATCTTAATGTGAACAGGTTCCCCAGCGCGCTTGCCAAAACAGCCCTCTAAGTGCCATAAGATAAGGTTTAAAATAAACAAAATTAACGCCGGTTCAAATTACACGTATGGAAAAAGATTAGGTGACCTAGGTAAGGGCGGAGGAACCGTTTAAAACTATACCCTAACGCTAGGCAACTTTCGTCACTTTGGTGTCTAAAATTTGCGTTTCAAACAAAAGCTGAGCGTTTGGCCGCGAGAGTCCAGCACTCCCTAGAGGGAATTTGTATATATTTGAAATGAGATAATGACCGCGCGGAGGGAAGGAATTGAAAAATTGTAAATTAATGTTCGCCGAGTGATCCTCTAGATCGGTCGTGTGCCCTTTCGGAACGTTCAGAAAATCTTTATCTAAATTATTTAATAATCTCTTGTCACCCTAACTAGTATTCTTTTTATGTCCCGGAAATTTTTACTTAAATTAACGCAAGTCTATTGGAACGCGAGTCAAGTATCTAAACTCATTGGTGTGGGTGAGTGCGACGGCCCTCTGGTCGAGGCCACCCCCAGAAGACAGTCCAGCCGACCCTCCAGCCCCCTAAATTCAAAAGGGAACTAAAAGCTGATCGAGTCCTCTCTGCTGCTGGGATCCACCCTGAAACCGTGCCTGGTAGGCGCTTTGTATATTCTAATTTTTTTGTATTGATACTTGCCATTAATTCAACGTTGTGACGCCCCTCCGAGGGAAACCAAAGATGTACTATTTTTTTAATCAATATACCCTATTTTAAGCTAGATCACGACTTTGATTTCTATTAGGGTAAATTGCGGTAATATTGCGCGCTTGCACAGTTCCAGCCTCCAGTTCCGAAGTATCATTAATCGGCCAGGTAATTTAATTAAGCATAATAGGGTCCGGAATTCCCTTAAAAATTCGGTGGTGGCAGCGAATTACGTTACCCTAGTTTTTCTAAATTATCCAAATTTCGTTTTGTTTATCATGCTCAGTTAAATTTCTTACTAAAATTACGCTACCAAAGTAAGAAGGGTTAAACGGGGGAAGCCTTCAACTTTCTCCCCTTCACCACAGCCCTTCCTACACACCCCACCTCCACGAGTTAGCCGGACGTGAGATGAACTTAATTTGCACATTTCAACATTTGTAACCGGGTAAGGTCTCAATACTTCTCGTAAAAAAGGGTCGATTCCGACATGTTCTCACAAAACAAAAAAAAAATAAAAAATTGTCGCGTTGTACGCGCTAAGAAAGTTTTATTTTAAGTACGTGGTGCTTTCGTTCGCTCGTACCGGCGAGATTTAATTTCACAACAGGAACGATAATGGACGACTTTAATAACGTCGAACGCTTTCCGGTTGGAAACTAATCTATTTCGCCGAACCGCGATTAATAACGGGGACATTACCGCGCCGAATACGTGAACGGCCATAAAAAGACAAATGGCCGAATGTATGTTACGATAATGACGTTTGGTAATTCCCCCAAACCGGTGGATAAACGTGTGATGGATTCGTGTACTTCTGTCCGTACGTAATCGTCGAAAATTAAATTTTGGTTTTAATGGACACAATTAAAACAACAATCAAAGTATTCCGTAAGCTAATGGATGGATTACTCTACGCAGGCCTGCTTATTAAAGATAATGACAAGTATAGTTACATGGTTTACACTGCACTACATAGGCAGTTGACACTCTAATGCCCTACAAAATAAGTTTCGCCAGTTTTTATAGAATTCCTTGTCACCAAATTTTAAATTTAATTTACTTGCCTCTTACTTACCACAGTTCGGATGACAAGCTTCTGCCGATGTTAACGTATCAGCTGAGCCCCAGCTAGCAACAGTGAAAAAAGGGGCGGGTTAATCAAAGGTGGTAAACTTATTAAGGGTGCCAGAAGACAATTATTCTTCAGCTAAACGTAATCGATCAGTCGACGTCTCCAATCGACCAGATCGTGCAGAAAATGAAACAATAATAATAAGAGGCGAGACTTTACTCACTGGTGTGCGTGAATGTAGAAATTAAAATCGTAGCTAAAGTTAACACAATTTATTACACACTTTAACAAACATTCTACGCTCTTAATAAACAATTACAATTGACTGCTTACTTTAAGCTTAAATTAACTACGGTAAACGCAGCGCAACACGTGGTTCGAAATTCTTACTCGCGGTTTACTTCTCACGAGCCAAGAATAAAACTTAAACCGATAGGTCCGCAAAACGTCAGATTAAATTGAAAACCTAACCTTGTGTCAGCGCGTCCAGTTGTACGTCAGAATCAGCGATACCAACCTAAGCGCAGTGGCCGGTGGGTAGTTACAACGCCCTTTATCGACCGCAGGAAGCGTCGACAATCTGGTCTAAACTGGATCCGCTCAGATCGTCAAGATGGCTGATCAGGTTTTCTCGATCGGGTCTCGGTACGACTACGGGGCAGGAGCGCCCCCGGAGAACTAGGCCAAAAGGTCTGGTCTAATAGCCTGCGCCCAAATAGAAAAAGCCTACATAGAAGAAATGATTTGCGTTAGCGTCCATATTAGGTACACGCCCTCGCGCGTTTTATATTACCTGGGATTTTCTAGATGTCCCTAGGGGCCACAAATGTGTCAGGAGATCTTCCAGCAAAGCCAGCAATTGAGCTACTTCTCCAAATGAGCAAGTACTCCGATAGGTTTACAGCACACGTAAAACACGTCTCACTGGCACCAAGATTCGAACAAGAAAGAAAGCGACGAGATCGCAGATGGGGAAGATCGCTAAAACGCCCGAAAATTACCGACGATAACCAATGATAGGCGACCTGGGAGTCACATGGTGCCTTCGCAGCCTATGAATATTGTAACAAAGGAAACTTCCAGTGCAGAACTTTCGAGATTGAACTTGCATAGAGCGATTCATCAGGGTTCCGCGAAAAACATAAATAAATGTTGAAAGGCAACGTTGACGTTACCATATAAGCGCAATGCATCAAACAATCCGTCAATGAACCATATATCGCGACCCTCGCTATCCAAAAATAGTTGCCCCTATATATAATGGTAAATCATGTCGCACAGAGCAGTATTAGATTGACTTTGAGTTTAGAGCGAACAGCTCTTGTGGTGTATATTGATAATGTAAGTAATAATTAAATGTTTTGTTTTATAAAGCTACGTCCCTCATTTACCTTGATTCAATTATTATCGTAACAATATTCACCTCACGCAGGTTTCCCCTATAGCGATGTAAATGAAGGGAGGGGACAGTGTTAAAACGCAGTTGAATGATGCTGTATCGCCACGATGTTTTAGCGCGAGATTTGAACGTAACATCCTCTTTTAGAAGGTTTTTCTAGGAAGGCTTTATGTAATTTTGTCTTGACATATGATTCATCGGAAAATTGCAGCTTGTTCAGTGACGGCAAAACCGCTTGATGTACTTTCCTGGAAGCAGTGATGGAATGCAGCTATAATCTCGGAGGTCTTGCGTTGGCAGCGTTCCAATTCCTTGTTACAATATCACCTCCAAGGCATCAACGATTCTTAATTTTGACATAATTGCGGTTAATGTTTCGCTCTTTTTTTTGATGATAAATAGGACAGGGTTTAACATTCCCCCCTTGTCTAACCTCCTTATATTTTTTAACTTTTCTAGCCAATTTCGAGTTCTGTCTTGATTAAGTGTTTTAGTATTTTTATTACTTCAGTCATTTCTTCTTCCAACTCTTTTTCTCCACCGCCTCCACCTCCAAACTGATTCTCTTTTCGTACCGTCAAGTACGTCCTTCGTATTTAGGAAACGAAGAGACACGCTTCTTTAGCTATTGCTGTTGCGTTCTGAAACTAACCAAACCAAACTAGTTTTAGTAACTAGAACCATTCGCTGACTTGAGCAGAAAAAAAAGCGCGAGTAACTGTTACGTTTCGGTGAGTGGTACTGGCAAGGTTTTCAGAGGTCGTTTGTTTTAGGAGCTTCAGAAGAGAGGCATAAAGTATTTTTTTTAATAACCCTCTAATTCCTAGGAGGGTATCATAAGTGGGGAAGGCGTCAGACACCGACCAAAGTACCTCTTGTACCCCAAGCGAAAATCGAACCCTTAGACCATTATGTTAACATAATTAAGACTGAATGGATTTCCAACTTATCTAAAAATTTTAAAACTCTACTGTGAATTACTCTTGACTTAATTACTTAGATCGGTAACTGTTCCTTGATTAGCAGTAGTGACGGGTATGGGCGTGGGTGTGGGTGTGGGTGTGGGTGTGTGGGTGTGTGGGTGTGTGGGTGCGTAGGTGTGTGGGTGAGTGGGTGTGGGTAATTAGAAGTTAAAGTAGGCGCCAGGGTGAACAAGATACCCAGCTGATCCGAAATTCGCCTCGACAGTGTCCCCAAATTGTCTCGGCCTTGCAGTTGATCATTCGCAACCATCATAGGAGATTTAATTAAAACTCACTTGTTCATTTAGGGTAGTGTCATAAATACATAAATACAAAAACAACTAAAATAATACTTGCTTTAAGTACAAATGTACAGAATAATTACAAGAAAAGCTGCCAAGTTACAAACGGTTAATTCGATCCGCCTCATTACTACTACTGTAATTGTCATCAACTAATAGCGCAAGATTTGTCGAAAATTCGCTCTTAATGCAACGCAGCGTCACGCGGCAGTTAATAAAAGTTATTAATTAAACCCACGTAACCAAGAATGTGTCGTAGGTCAAGGTCGATCACGTTCTCCTACGAGTCATCCGTAGGACGATTATGAATCAACTGCGTCAGGCATCTCCTCTCGCAGTCAGATGTGTCTTCCAATTCGGCAGTACGAGACAACGAGACACAAATGATGAGTTTCAATAGCAGCAACTCCCAAGTATCAGAAGAGTGAGTACCAATCGTAAAATAATTCCAAACGGAAAAGTACCAAAAGTAAAAGGTATGTGAGGGACGGGTGGTTAAAAATAATTTTTAGTACAAGGCTTCGTCGAATACTACGTCCGTCTAGATATCTCGACGAGAGTAAGAGAGAAGTTCTATTGTGATAGCCAAACTAGGTCCTAATTTCCAAAATTAATCACACCACAATAATCAACAATTTTTCACCTCTTCTCCTCACTCTTAAGACATTCTGTAAATGTCGATTACGCCCTCGGGCTTATGGAGATGTACTCCACAAGACGGGCACTAGCAATTTTTACGATCAAACTGCTAGAAGCTGTCTGATCTCTATGCCTTGCCACGGCCTTATATATATTGTTTATTCTAAGGTCAATTCCGATTGCGTAGCCTTCCTTATGTGTGTGACTTAGCACGAGGTCGGCTACTAACGTCACTGCAGTACTTAGAATTTGCAAACGTCAATCATGTCTCATTTACAGCAAGGTTCTCGATAAGCGAGCCGCCGCCACGGTAACTTACTTGAATTTTTTAGGTGGGCGGATTTTTCTCGCGGTCACGTTGCATTGAATTCAACTTCCGTACTACGCTTGATAATTATAAGATGCTTCGATTTTCTTACAGGTATCCAAACGTAAAAGTATCCAAGAGTAAAAGTATCCAAAAGTAAAAGCCTGAGTTAAAAAAAACATTATAATTAGTAACAAGGGGGCGTCATGCCGTTAGCCTAACATTACCTTGATTTTTAGATAAACCAGGCCCTGGCAGGGGAGTGGAAATCTTCCCTTAAGTTTTTTCGATTGTGGTGTAGAATGGGAGCGTAGAAATGGATTAGGATTAAGAATAAGAAAGCTTTAAAGTTTTAACTAAAATCTTATGATTCAATCGTTAGTATAGAATATTTCAAGTTATTTAAAACACCTAACGTGCTACCATGGCCAAAACTGTATTCGCGGAGGACCAACCAGGCCATTATTAGCGGGAATTTCGAAAAAACACCGTGGACGTTCGACGGGATTTTTGGATACGCAACTTTCCTTGGAAATGGATTTTTAAATTTCCCCCCGTTTTCGTACGCCCCCAAAAAACACCTTATCACAGCGTTCTTACGTGTTTTTTTGATATTGCGGCCGAAGGAAATTTTTCTATAGAAATCCGTATATATGCCTTTTCTAGAACGATCCTTCGGACGATTTTTGGTGGACCGCCCGTCGCTGTGGGAAGCCGGGGGGCGGAACGTCAGTCGATGTCATTATGCAGAGTACTTTTCAGGAATTTTTTTCGGCCCTCGAACGTGATCGAATCGAGACGAGATTTTCGCCATCGTAGGGTGAAATTACCGAAAAATCCGAATCCGGTATCCGTTTCGCGATCAGACGCCGGGGGCGAAAAATTTTGTATGGGGGTTTCCGCAAAATGCCCTTTTTGAGATTTCAAAAAACTCCACTGCCCTTATTTACGGACCGAATCGAACCAAACTCGGAACGTAGACGTAAGATCGATAGTTGTTTATAATTCCGGAGGCACAGCCCCGGGTCCGGTCCTGGATTTGAGTTAGAGCCCGAAAAGTGACGAAGAAAAAAGGACCCCGTCCGACATTTTCGATTTTTTTTCAAAAATTCGAAGCTAGAATTTTTTATACTCTCTCAAAGGCAACGGCAGACTTCCGTGTATGTAACCCACCGGGCCAGGTCCGGCCCTATATCACGGATGGGGAGATATGATTTTTTGAAAATCATCCATTTCTCACGAATGTTTTTCGGAATTTTTACGGTGCTTGGGGGGCTCGGAGCGAATCGAGCCCCACGTAAAAGCATTGCAGAAAATGACGAGGAACGCGATGCCGCCGCGCGCTCGAAGCTCCGATCACCAGGAACGCTCCTACAGCTCCCGACTCCTCCGGGAGTGTGAATCGAAGAAAAAGGGGGGTTCGTGCACGTGGTCAGACGGCGCCCGCCGACTTATGATTTGAAAATTCGCTCAGAATCGTCCTAGGACGCAGCGTTTGGCCGCTTAATAATGATGACAACTTTACAATCGGTATTACGAGACTGAAAGAATTTGAAACGTTCTATACCACTGTTCAATTAAAAAAAATATATATATAATTTGCAATATTCTTTTGTTAATGTTAGTATTAATTAATTTAATGTCTCTTATTGTATACATATTTGATGCCAAAATATTATTTTACTTACGCGTTTACATTTTTTTTATTCAAAATTTTTTGACAATTCAATTGGATTTATCTCGATTTTTCTTTAATATAAACTTACGAATTGTTTCAGGAAAGTAAGAATAGTGTAAGATAAGAGATTCGGAAGATGATAAAAATAAAGTTTTGAAGAGAGTTCAGAAGGGGGATATGTTTCAAGTGTTTCGGACTTGCTTCCACACTGTATGTTAAGAAACAGTAAATATCGAGTGTTCAATTGAAGTATCCCTTGATTTTTTTAACATTGTGAAGCGGGTCTTGAATTAGATAACTTTCGATTAAAAAAGTCTTATGCAGCACAACGAAAACCAGCGTTAACCAAAAAAAAAGATTTAGCCCTGAAAAGACCTGACTGAAAGGGGAACCTAATTCACAACAAACCAAATTATGTTAAACAACTGTCACCCATTAAACGCCAATCGGTTTAGGAAGTTATCCCTTTTACTTCTTTCAACAAGAAATCAAAACCAACTTGATGAGCTTTTCAATTAAACATGGGTTTGACCATCAAGACAATATGGAAGAAGAAAGAAAAGGGAATTCTTTACTAATTTATACAATTGTCTAAATAGATATCACCTATATTAAAAAACTAATAATTTAGTCTCTTTATTACGAACGAAAAGTTAAGAACACGATGAAAATTATTGTTGATCAAATTGAATGCACTTTATTTTTTTAATCCTGTATATTTCATTGCACATATCTAGTTATAATTGATACTGCTCAATAGTTATGTGCAACGTGTATTTAAAATGTATCTGAAATATAATATACACGGTCTGAATTGGCATATAAATCGATCTCGTTTAGCGATGCACTAATGGAAATTGCGACCACGTCAAGCAAAAACTTCGATAATTTAAACGAAAGTTAAAAAAGTAATGCCAAACAAGATGACGCGCTGATATGATCAGCTCCGACCAATCAGAAATTATTATTATTATCGAAAATGCCCATATTAGGACCTGTCACGCGGCGATCGATAATGGCAAGCCTAAAATCCGTTAACAGGGCTGCCACAACAAATTCTAGGTTGACCGTAAATCCCCAAATATTGCCAACCTATTCTTTCCGCAATTTGGAACGGTAGCAAGGTGACATGATGTTTTTTGGGATTTGATACAGCAGAATCGATGGCATCGTCCCAAGGGGGGCCGAACGTGTTCTGTGCCCTCCCAAAATACAATTCCGACTTCATTATAGGCCGACATTAAACAATTAAACTGCATTTGCATGAGCCGCTCGTTGCAACTCCTGAATACACACTGATTATAATGACGTTAAATTTATGATAATTGACTGACCGGCCGATTGTTTGAAGCGTCGCCACCGTGTTTCCCGCAAATCAATTCATGTCACCCGTACACAGACGACTGCACCCTTAGTATTTTCGAAACAAATCCAAATGATTGGCGTTAAACAATCAAACTGGACCTTATTGAAAATTCATCCCCTTATCGTATTCATACCCACGATTCATTGAACTGTTCGATTTTTGATGTATTTTGAAATATATCTTAATCGTAAATGTAAATATGACGTAATTGACTTGAAGGTTCGATTTTTTCAAGCAGTTTGAATGAGAACGAGAGGACCTTATCGAAAAGCCGGAGCGTTTGAAGATATGCGCAATAAATGCTTGTCGGTCCATAATAATACTTCAAGATGCGATAAAGGCGGTCTTGCTTGCACTTGCACGGCGATTCCGACATAAAATGGGGGTCGCAGGTTCAATCTGGGGTTAAATCCTCGCATATTGCGGTGCGAGATTCATACTGTCACGGCAACCTTTACGAGTGAACAAACGATGAATTTGCGCGCCGTTCATCTTGGGGGAATCCCGGAGTTTTCTGCGACGACTATTGCAGGACATAAACTCGAAGGAGGAATTCTCACTTTAATAATAGACTCGGTGATTTATTATTATTATTTTTTTTATTTAATTAGTTTTCGAGGTGATCGAACGGGGCCGATTATTTAAAAGTAATTAAAGTGCTCTCGATCATTCTTTCCTTTCGGAAAATTGATGATTAAAGCGGGCGAAAGCGAAGTCTATAGAATTAACCGACGGGGCGTTGAAACGTATACAGCATTATTTGACGTGAAATATTAATTTTGATGCTGTGTATACGGGCGCGGATCCGTAACTGAAGAAAATATATTGTTCGTCCGAAACTTTAACCGGCGTCATTCATCAAGCCGGGGCGCGCTTTAACGTTTACACGCAAAATAACTTCGAAGTTTGTACTTCCCGTGGCGCACGTCATAACTTCGCGAACTTCTGTTTTGATCTGTCCCGGGCATTTCGCCTGCAATTATAAATCCTCTCCTCCGCGGCGAAGTTTTTCTTGCGACAACGCCAAGTTTTTATTGCCGCCGCCGCGCTCAATATCCAATCATTTTTTTGCGTGTTTAATTTTAAACGAGAAATTTTTCGCCCCCGGCGGGGGGGGGAGGGGGTGAGCAACTGCGGCGAAAGCGTTAATTGGACGGGGCGTAAAAATGTTACATAAACCCGATTTTACGACGGTGTAACTTTTTTTATTAGAATGATAATTTTTTACTACCTGAATAACAAACGAAAGCGTTTCGGTGTAATTCACTCTCGTATACTTTTTTATACTTTTAATCAAAAGTAAAATCAAGTCGTTAAATTAGCAAGCTGCTCGGGGGAGTGACTGACATCGTTTATAATTTTTTTTTCTTTGCATAAAATTTTAGTTTTTACAATGAGAATAAATGAAGGGCCCGGGTGTTTTCAAAAGTGAGAAATCGCCCTGTACTTGTGCGGTAATCAAAAGGGCCTACTTGCCGATTGTCATATTTCATCATTTTGCGCCAGAAAACCATACGGCGCTACCTAAACCTCGCGGTATCAGTCCATTGCACTCTTTCGCCCGGTTAAAACTGAGCTCATCTCGTAACGACGCCGTCTCAGCGTAGCTGGGCAGAACGCATTCTCGCCGCGAGGCTCTCATTGTTGCGACAGATTTCTCGGCGTGCACATCTATTGTTTATGTGTGATTACGATCTTTGTGCTTCTTTTCATGTGAATCTTTTGATTGAAACCTCCGAGATTTGCTTAAGTGCACGCCAAGTAAAATTCAAGCTCTTTATAAGCTTCTCTAAGCCCTTTCCTGGGACAAAGAACAAGTAGGTTTTATCTTTGCTTTGCTACTAGCTACTAGGCTTCCAGTGATAGTCATACCATTGAATTTAAACCTAATCTAGAACGGCAACGCAATGCAGCCAGAAATTGTGGTTCACGCGATTGTAGGTGTAGAGTTTCTATATTACTATACCTACACCTACACCTTTGCAAATTATCCTACAACCAGATTATTTGGCGTCAACGTGCATCAGTTAATCGCGTGAACCTCCAATTTCTAACTGCCAGTTTTAAGCATTGCGTTGCCGTTCTAGATTAGGTTTAAACTCAATGGTCATAACCTGTTCTGATAATTAACAACGACCTTTGGTGTGGAAAAAAGCTGTAATCAGAGTCGTGACTGATAAAAGTCCTGACATCACGGCCACCCCTTCGTCCGGTAGAAGTTGGACGTGACCGCAGACGTGACGCCACAAGCGGAGAGTTCGTGATGTGATACTTAACGCCGGTTTACGTCATTGGCAGCACTATCCGCCCCTGAGGGCACTCGCTTGCGGTTTTCCATCCCACTTTTGACAACTGTTTGTTTATACGTTCGATTTTGGTTATAAGGTCGGAAATATTTTACAGTTTATTAAATCTTTTACGCACGTCATTGATTTTTTTCGTAAGAAAGTAATAAATCGTAAGTTTTACTTTACAAACGTTCGTATAAAGATGTTCCTTTTTTCAATTTGAACGAATGATGTAATAGTTGCATAGAAAAATTGGTTTTAATAGTGCCGTTTGTCAACGACGCGACGTGCGTAAAAAGATCCATTTAACGAACTGTACTTATTTATTTATTTGCGTCGTCTAAACGGGACTTTATATATTTATTTTAAGCTTTTGCTGTAAACGAAAAGCAGATCTGTTTCTCGGTCAAAGTTTCAATTAATCACTGGACTGATAATAACAACTTTATTTATTTTTTGTTCAACTCATTGAGACCCCCTCTGGGTCGTACTCGTTACTTGTTACTTATTTATTTTATTCGATTACATTTTTGAGCAGTTCGAATAAAAACAAGTGTGCTCAGCTAGTGACTTTTATTTTATTTAACTTGCCCTCCCCCCCTTTGCTATTGGGATATCGTTGAACCCTCCCTTCGCCAGGAGTTTAGCCAGCGGTGCTGGAGATCATTGAAGTTACTCGCACAGTTTGCTGTCCCTCAGGTAAGTAGCAAATTATATAGTAGCACTTTGGCAAGACCTTGTTTCACAATTTCGATTTCGCAGAGCAGGCCGACCGTCAATAAAGAAGTTGATGACATCTTTGTGGACGCGTTGTCACTAACAAGAACAGATTACGCTTTGCCTTCAGTCAATCCCAATGAAAGAAATGAATAAGCGGCTTACGGTTCTAAACATAAAAGAAAATGTTAGAAAAATTTTACGTATTTTAGTTTTCCGGAAATAATTAAGAATTACCCCCAAAATGACGGTACGGACGGGAACAAAAGAAACACGAAATTTCAGAAAAGTAGAAGGAAACTGCAAAATAAAATTATGAAATAGAATGCATTTCGAACGGAAACTTCGAGGACAACCAAAAATTCTAAAAATGTTTAGTAGGAAACATGAAAAGGAAAAAAGAAAGTAAACGTGTAAATTTCAGAAAAAAAAATATGAGACGATCGCATTTGAACGAAGAGGGACGAAACTGCAAAATTGTAATTAATGAAGAGTGCCTTCTTTCCGAAGGAAAATTAGAAGGCGAGACGTAATTTCGAAAATCATTGAAAAAAAAGAGTAACTGAAAGAAAAATAAACAGAAGCAAACTACAATCGCGTGACAACGAAGAAAAGCATACAATTTTGAAAAGAAAAAAAAAACATACGTAAATTACAAACCCTATAAAATACTAACCGTTTGAAAAGAAATTCGAGGAAACCCCGAAACACAAAAAAAAAACAATTGACAATCGCATTTGAACGAAGAAGAAGTAAGAAAAAGATGATAAACTACAGTTCTGTTTGATTGTCTTTTGTTTCATTGTTCTTTTTTAATGAAAGGAACAAAAAAAAACAAAAATATTATTAACTTAAAAAAATGAACAAAAAAAATGACGTAATTAGTCTTCTTGTCATGAATTTTTTTCTTCGTTTTATGAAATCCATCGTCTTTTGTATCTTTCAAAGCTCGGATGATTTCTAATTTATATTTTTAGTTTTTGTGTAAATTGACAAATTTTTTTCCCTTGTTTTGCACGAGAATGAAACTTTTCTGTCATTTATCACTGATCGCCTTTTGTTTTTTTTTATTTGTTATTTATACAGATCTCTTGTTTCTTATTTATTACACGCGATCGTTCTTACATTTGTGACACGTGCAGTCTTTTTTTTTGTTTTCATGGAAAAAACGAAAGAACTTTTTTAAAAGGAAAAACAAATGAAGATCGCATTTGAAAGAAGACAAGCCTCAAATTTCTAAAATAGAACAAAAAAAAGTACGAGAAATTAGAAATTATAGTAAAAAAATTGCTAATCTAAGAGAATTTCGGGGAAAATCCAAAACAAAAAAATAAATATACTTTTTTTATAATTTTTTCGAGTATTCAAAAATTTAATTTATTCAAAATTGCCTTCTTTCTTCGAGTGGGATATTTTATGAAATGGACTTTTTTCCAAAAGTTTTTTTTTGTTTCATCCAGCAAATTTTTATGGTTGAGGAGGAAGGGAGAAAACATCCTCCCTAGTTGAATACTTCGTATTTTCGTACTTCCTCGAGGGGCTACTTTCTGAAATTAGTTCTTTTTCAATCCATTTAAACAAATGCAATTTTTTTGTTTCTTATATTGCATCCAGCAATTTTTGGGGATGAGGAGGGGGAAGGGTTAGTTATTTAAATCGGTTTAGAGCAGCTTTACCTGGACTAGCAATAGTGCAGAATAGATGTGGGTAAATAGATGTTAAGTAGGCGCCAGGGTGAGCAAAATACTCAACTGATCCGAAATTAGCTTCGACAGAGTTCCCGAAATATTTTGTCCTTGAAGTCGATCGTTCGCAACAACCACAGGAGATTTTATCAACACTCACTTGTACGTTGAAGGTAGCGGCACAAATATACAAACAACTAAAATGATATTTGCTGTAATTAAAAATGCACAGTATAATTTACAGGTCAATACAATGCGGCGAGATGTCGCCAAGAACTAACTCTACGATTAAAACGACTCAACTTACAACTTACAACTTAATTATTTACTCTATTCAGCACTACAAATCTAAATCGTCTTACTTATACTACATCAGTTTACATCGGTTAATCAAAGGCGCAAGATTTGTCGAAAATCGCTCTTAAATAATGTAGCGTCACGAAACAGTCACTTAATGAACAATGTGTTCGTAGGTCAAGATCGATCACGCTTCCATGCGTTTATCATTACCAGTCGTAAATTATTGTTCTCTTAAGTTAATACACTTGTACGATGCATTCATCATCAGCTGTGCAACTGTGTGTTATTAGTTCACGTTCAAATTTTACGAACATTCTCTCCAATTATTAAAAAATTGATTGAATACAGGGTGTTCCCGTTACATATAACTTTCGTCGTCAAAAGGTTTAGAGAAATACAGACGTAATTAATTTAGTTATAACCGCATGCAAATGTACCCAATTTAGTTTGACTTCTGTAACGAGGTCGACATCGTTCACTCGTATCACAAGCAAGAGCAAGTCGTATTAGTTACGCTCGCTTAATACGGCAAAATAGCGCCCGTTCGTCCGCGCGCGAATTATATAAATGGACGCCCGCGGAACAAATTCGTCCTGCGACGAAACCGGACGGTGCAGTTTGTAGCGGATTAAAGTTATCGCGTTTCGATTGTGCGCCGCGCGCTCCGCTCGGCTAATCTGCGTTTTAATTAAGACAACATTATTATGCAAATGCTGCGCTTGAATTTCCGCCGGGGCTCTACGTAAGTTCTGCAGAGGGAAAAAAAGGATAACGTGCGCGCTCCTTCTCCTAACAAGGCAGTGATAAATTGCCTTTCCGGAGACGTTTTAATTTGATGCCGGTCAGGTAATTCAGTCGATAGTTAACTGCGGAGTATGAATTTCATTTCTTGGGATAATTTGCCTAATGATTACTTGATTTAATTTCTTTTTTTCTTATCCTTCTAATTTACGTACCTATCATTCGCCCTTCCTTTCAATATGAGGAAGATTATGATGCTGTTAACACCAAAATAGACGAGATGCTTGATGCTTGATATTAGAGGAAAAAATCTTCTAAATTAGCTCACACATTTTCGCGAGTGAATAATTGTACTCCACAAAAGAAACCCTAACGTTATCTCCACTTCACCAAACGTCAGTTAATTTATCGACTGTTCTCCCTGCTACAACTTCGTCGTCTATACCGAGTGAGTCAGATAGTTTTGATGAAAGACGTTAACTTGAAGTTTTAATTTTGTTACATCTCTTATTTTGGTCACTTACAGACAATTCAGACTACATGACACTCTGACTAGATGTTACTCCAATGCCTCTAACGTTCGGCTCTAACGCCGCCTTTTTATAGGGGTTTTGTTCCCGGGGTATTACGTAAATTGTCGCCTTGACATTTGTCTTAGGATGTGCACACGGCACACGAATGAATCATACGCCTCGACATTTAGATTTGCACGCGGGTAAATCATACATTACATAAATGCAAGCGAATCATAAAAATGTTTCGCTTGAATGATTTTCGCAGCTCCACATTCATCCTAGTTACAATACCTTTACTACTGATAGCCTCCCGATTAAACAAAGACAGTAACTTTTGTCTCCGGCTGTGTAATGAGGAGTTGAACATTGACATTGTTGAACCTAGTAGTAGTAGCCCTTGGTCGTCACTTATCGTTCTTATTCCCAAAAAGGATGGTTCTAGACGCTTTTGCGTTGATTTTTTATCGGAAACTCAATCAAGTCACTCGTAGAGACGCTTACCCTTTACCATTCATATCGAACACTCTTGATAAGCTTCGGGATGCGAAATTTCTGACAACTGTCGATATTAAAGCTGCTTATTGGCAGAATCTTCTCGCCCTTATACTGCTTTTACGGTTCTCGGCAGAGGTTTGTTCCATGTTCCAATTTAAGCGTATGCCCTTCGGGTTACATAATGCTCTGGCTACTTGGCAACGATTTATTGATCGAGTTGTTAGTGCAGATCTAGAAGCTCATGTTTTGTTTTCGCATACCTTGATGACGTCGTGATCGTCACTCAGAGCTTTCATCAGCACTTGTTCATACTAAAGGAAGTATTGAGTCGTAAAGCAGGTCTAACCTTGAGTCAAGATAAATGCAATTTCTGTCGTGAGCAATTAGGTATGTCGTGAGGTATGTAGTTGATCAAGTTTACAAGTTTATAAGTTTGTCCAGATAAGGTTAAAGCCATCATCAATATTCCGACTCCTTCTGTAGCTACCACAGCGCCACCTGCGGTACATCCCTGTACTATTGCCACACACCACACTCAGCCCCTTTACAAGGTGGCTGCCGGGGCTATATAAACTCGTGCGGAGCAGCGTGAAGATCATTCTGCCCAAGCCACCTGCAAAGTTGGAACCCCCCTAACCAAAACCAGCCGAAAGGTCGGACCTCCTAACCAAAGCCAGCCGAAAGGTCGGAGACTCCTCACCCAAAGCCAGCCAAAAGGTCGGGATATCCTTTACACATGGTTTCCACAGCCATCAAACACCTACGATCACCCAGCTTCGTCGGGCACTGAAACGCATCAGCAGAATACCCCGCGCCCTTTCACTGCTTCCCACGACGCCAGAAAAGAAGCACGTCACCTATCACACGGCCTGCATATCAGCGACCATTCCGCACGTCCACCACCTACAATCATTGCACCAGGGCAACTACGAACTCATCCCCGTGGACACTCCGTTCACCGTGCACATAACCACCAGGTGTTCTGACATATTAACATTCTTGTATTATTGTTATTAATAATGAAGACATTTTCTTTGTGTTTGTGACAATCAATTGTTTGGCTAAAGAACACGACAACCCCCAAACTTCTACTGTTCGAGAAGTGAGACGTGTGGTAGGCATGGCCTCTTGGTATCGCCGGTTCATTAAAGATTTTGCTGCGGTTATTTCACCCTTGACTGCTCTATTACGGAAAAATCAGCCCTTCATTTGGATTTCAGAATGCGAACACGCTTGGTCATCGATTAAAAACAGTTTGGCGACAGCTCCAATTTTGTCGTGTCCTCATTTTTCCAAGGAATTTATCGCACAAACGGATGCGTCTGATTTCGCTGTTGGGTGTGTCTTGCGTACCTACTTATTTGTACACTTTAAAAATCGCAAATCTCTTAACGACACCTTGGTAGAAGCTGCATACCGATATTGAGGAGCGTAAAGAAGTTTGTGATTTTATGAAGTTGTTATGGTTTAAAAAAGATCTTATATACTTCATACGTTTTTTATGTACGTTACTTGTTTTACTTTCGATTCATCAAATTTCAAAATATTGCATAACTAGACAAAAACCATAATCTGCGCTACACGGAAATACTATATTTCTCTCACTCCCCTGCTTAATTCGATTGTCATCTCTTAACAAGCTCCCTTGCTGTGTTTGTTCGTCAACACCGAAGCCTGTACGTACGGGCAATATTTTGCTCCTCGCCTAGGGCGCACGTTGTTGTTTGCTGTGCTGCCCAGCCACTGTCCCTTTGTGGGAATTCTTCAGACTGATTTGTCTGATTGAATGGTGAACGGAAGATCCATAAACCGTTATCTGAGAATGTTATTCTAGGCCACCCAAAGTATTTGTGTATGCTTCCGGAAGCCTGACTTCAACAAAAAGTCAGGTATTTATATAAGCGAATTCTGTGCGTAATTCAGGCTGTAACGTTGTTTTCGCCCCTTCTGGTCAAGGGAGACCTATCTAATCTCTACTAGCTAACCAGGCTAGTGCCGGAACTGAGATCCGCAGTTCACTCGTCGGGATGGATGGACGTCATCCATAGCCCAAGCATGCGGGCTTGCAACCACTGCCCCCGTGAGTCCAACCCAGTCGACCGGCGGAGGTCTCCCTCTACACACTCCCTGGGAGGGGAGGGTATCCTCCGGGCTAACCAATCCCTACGGTACCAGTTAACTTCACTGGTTGGAAGTTCGACCACGTCCTAAGACGCGTCCTGCAGATTAGGTTTCGTACAAACCAGGCGCTGGTACGCCAACTCAGGACGGTGGGCTCGTCACACCTATAGAGACTCTATCAAACGTCCACAGTGATCATCTACGGCCGAAGCCTAATCGAAACCTAATCTGCAGGCCACGTCCTAAGACGTGTCCAGACGTGTCCAGACCAGGTGCTGATACGCCAACTCGGGACGGTGGACTCGTCACACCCATAGAGGCTCTGTCAAACATCCACAATGGTCATCTACGGCCGAAGCCGTTGGATCCGTGTCTCGGTTAGCAGGGTTCCCCCCCTGTCGGGAGGATTTTAAAACAGTCGTTTCCGGCGAGGGTTATAGCATTGTCAGACGACTAGAACAAGGCGTACATACAAGCGGTGTTGCAAGCTCGCTGCAGTGAAATTAAACTGTAACAGGGAGATTACTCTTGGGGACGCACTGACGTCACATCCACATTCGACATTCTGACAGTTGATGCGAAGACAGAGTGGATGTCTTAAGGTCGGATCTATTTAGATTATGTCTAATAATATGATTGCGTCGAATTAAAGCAAGCAACTTATGTTGCGCGGAGTTAACTTTAATTAGCGTTGATATTTATTGTCTTTGTGAGCGAAAAGCGGATCCGTGCTTCGTGTTTCATTTTAACTTAACGTGTTGCGTTCTTCGTAGCTAACGTGTTTTTAAATTAGACCTGTGATGGTCTCGCGTTGTTAATTTTTCCTGTTGATGCACGAGTGTGTGTTACTTTTAATTTTTGCCCTTTGCTTCAGGGTTACGTATAACCTCGAGCCGTCCTATCGAGTTTAGCCCGCATTTTGCGACGAACTTAAATTGCCCGTCCAAGATTTGCAGCTTTCAGGGTAGCAAAGTGTCCGTTAGAAATAATTTTTTTCCAGTTTAATCTAACTAAGGATAGAGATATATTTTTATTTATTTATTATTAAATTAGAATATGAAATACAAAATTAATTTGATTTTATAGATTCAACTTCTTGAAACCGCTGACGTCAGCTCAGTTATATTTTATATGTGATATGTATGTGAATGAAGGAAGGTCTCCGTTGTTAATTTAGTGGAACCTCCCTTCCCCATAATCATTTTTAGACGATAAAATATCCGCCCGAAGAAAAATGCCCCTTTTTTTATTTTAAGCGAAGAAAATATGAGGGCATTATTCCCAGGGTAACTGATTCTTTTACCTCGCCGCGAGTAATTTTCGTGTCGCCTCTATCCCACCGGATGAAATTACACTCATATATTTAAATAAGAGGGCGGAATTTGCTTAGCGCTTCTCCGGGAATAATCAGGCGAAGAACTCCGGTCGAATTTCCGGGGGGCCGCCGCCGCGCCGCCCAATAGACGGGAAGGGGCGCCGCAGTAAAATCTGAACACCGTTAGGTGTCGTTCGCTTAATTGTTTTTAGCCGGTTCGTTTGGCGTAATTCGAGAAGTCATTAGGGCCGGGCGTTACGTCGCGTCCGGATTCCAAGGATAGCTTCTTATCCGGGAACGCCGGAGGTTTCGGCCTAAGTAGGTAATCCGGGGGGGTTTAACGTGAAGGAGTCGGACGAAAATTAAAATCAGCTAACAATCTATTTGAGTGGTTCGTCTTAAAAAAAAGAGAACATGAGAATATTTTTTTTAAAAGCTCGTTCTGTGTGGAAAGCTTTAAGCTCGAAGCAAAATATAAGTTGAAGAAGTTTTCAGCCTTAAAAGTGAAAACGGCGGAAACTTCGGCGATTACCATAAAAATAGAAAACGAAGAGAATTCTGCTTTAAAGTCACTTGGCTGAAATTTTATGTTTTTGTTGGGCAAGAGCGACGCTGGAACACTCGTATCCGATGGAATGTAGAAAATGCTGCGAGCTTGCGATAAAGAAGTCGTTCTGCGCCTGCTATTGCTTGCATCCTACTTCTTACAAGAGTTTCCGGTTTAGTTGCCCTGAAATCCACGCTCGGTTTAGATAAGGTAACTCACTCATTCTTCATTACGACCGTCTGTCATTAACATAATTCCCCTTTCCGCATCTTCGGCGGGAGGAGCCGAGGATCATGCAGTTTTTTAGGTCGAGGATAACTCAATTGCGTATTGCCGAATTTGTCTCAAAGGGGGCGAGCGAGTTTTACGGCGCACCCTCCCGAGTTAATTTGCGAAGCCTAAATTAAATATCAGTTAAATGTAGTGTGTAACGGCGCCCGAGGGTTGTAAAATAAAATCCGGAATATTCGAGTGGAACAGATTCAAGGAAAAGCGCGATTTCAATTAGGTCTTCCTTATTAACCCCATCCTCGATTAATTAAATAATTAATTAATCATCGTTGGTGCAAGACCTTGTTTATTCGCGTACGAAGTCCACCCTCAAGGGTGATTGTACGAAATCACTATTGATATGAAACTCGAACATCGATTCTCCTCCTGTAAACGTTTGTTGTTCGGCTCGGAAAATTTCCGATTTCCTGTTTACAGCCGGGAACAAGGGCGAATTTCCGCGTTTTAATGGATATGCATAAATCTGCAGCGTGTTGAGGAAAGGCTGAGAAATTCCCGTCTGCAAGCTCGAAAACAGAACATCGGATGTGGAGGCGACTCGTTTCGAAACAGCTTAGCCGGAAATTAACTTGTCATTCGCCACGAACCAGCAAGCATGATACCAGAAATAAAAATCGAATGCCAAGTATGAGGTACACGTTTTTGGCTTTCAAACCGACCGAGCGACGTGCAAACTATCAAAGAAAACTTGTTATTAAAAGTAGTTCGATTCAACTTCGGTTATTTCCGTTTTCCTCCCCCGTATCTATTAGATCTAGCACACAAAAGTTAATGTGTGAGCAAAGAATTAATATTAAAACTTGCGCCCGAGGCGCGTCGCCCCCTTGTTTTTACGTTAAATTAATATTCTGCTTCAGTGTCTTAAATATTCATCTTTCGGAGGGCGCCGCCTCGCGCCGGTTTGTTTTAAAAATATGAGCGTAATTTTAGGCGAAAGCTGGGCAAAGACTTATTTATGGCGAGGAGTAAGATCACACCGACAGCGTTAATTGCACGTGCGAAACTTTTTAATTGCGAACATGAGGTAGCGATTTCGGGTGGGCGGATGAGTTATTTTCGTCGGGGGGTCGGCGACGAGAGAAAGGCGTCTGCAAGGCCGAAAATTTAAAGAATTTGCGCAGAAAGAAGAAATTTTCACGTAATTACTTTTTTAAGAACGCGACAGAAGTGCGAACAGAAATACTTTTAAAAACGTGTGGCCCAAGTAAGGCTAGTCTGACCCTGCTTGCAGTGTTTAATCTGCGCCTAATATGTATGCAACCAGACATACATGGCAGCAATGAATAGTATAAGTAAATAAGTTATGAACCAAAATTGAATCGACTTTTAACATCTCTTATTAGTTGTTACAGTTCATTTTTTTTTCATTCCTGTTCTGAATACCCCCTGTATATGCATTGCCACCGTCCAGCCTTCATTTCTGTTCCGAACACGCCTGTATATGCGAAATTCGACGTGTCGGATTATTCCTTGGACCGCGTCGTTGTACACATTGCAGTCAGTGTAGGAATACCCGTATTTCGCCGGCGTAATTTTTCTTAAACTTTCGTTTTAGCATATTTTTATTAACAGGACCTTTATTTATTTAAACAAATTCATTTTATATACGTAATCCCTCCTTATTTGAGTTCAAAATCGCGTGTATGTGAGGAATTGAACGAATTATAACGAAGTTCTACTTCTGGATGCGTATTATGCGTGATCTTTGCCCTTTCAGCCGATTGGTTCCCACTGTTACTAAGAAAGTTCCCTGGAGGTAAGATTAGAAGGTGTCTCGCTTGTTTATAATCGTTCCTTGTTTGTCAAACGAGAAATGTTGCGCCATTGTCAGAACGAAACTTGCCGTCTCTTGGGTCACACTCTCTTTTCGTAAATATTTTTATTTGTGCGTGCCATTACATTGAAGGGATGTTAGTGCATTTCTACGGCTAATTGCCGACTCTGATTAGACCCAGTTGTGAGACAGGAAAAACCGCGTGTCCCGTGGTTTGTCCCAGCTTCGGTAACAGACCGAGGTAAGTTCTATACGCAGCAACTCTCGGTTTGACTTAGGTGTTCGTTTTATTTTATTGCTTATAGGCTTTTATCACGAGCTTCTAGCAAGAGCTATCGTTAATCTTAGATTTTAATCTTGGACCTATATCAAGAGTTATTTCTCGTTGGGTGCATCGCGAATTACGGCGTTGGAAGTTCCCTCCCTCGCCCCTCTACGCGGAAGCCGGCACAGTACAAAGCGTCGCTGCGACATTGCCGCAAAGACACCGACAAACGAATCGGACATCAAAGGAATAAAGGTCGGAGCGTTACAATTTCTTTTCTTAGTTTTGAGCGATATTTCGCGGATTTAGTTCTTGATCCATTACTTTGGTTTTGCCGCAATTAAACTTGCAACTTATTGCGTAACCGCCAGTGTAATTTAAATATGATAAAGTAGACGAGCGTTGACGCGGAGATTGCATTCTGTTGTATTCTGTTGCACTAGTTGCGATTTGAATTATTTTAATATAGTTTAATGCGAAGTTCGGATCCGACCAAGTCGAATATGTTGTAAACTTTTGTGTTCCCCATATATTATTTACTTGTGTATATTCTTTTTATGATTTGTTTGTGACTAAGTAAATTGACGTGTTCTGGATGTAACGGGTTTTCTTCATTTTCACCTTGTCCCCTTTTCAAAAAAATTAAGTGGCGCCTATTTTCTTATGGGTGTTGGCCTTCGCGGTTTGGATTTGAACCCTCCCGTCCCACTGTAGCTGGCTGGCAACATTGGAGTAAAGTTTCGCTCCAATGTAAAACTTCTGCCTATCTACGCAGGTAGGTAGCATAGTGCATTATGCCATTTAAGTGGGCGTATTTTCTTGGTCTAATAATCGTTAGATTAAACGAAATTTAAATGATTTATTTTTTATTCACATTAATATGAGTTTAGGACCTTCTAGGATCGCATTCGTAATCTCACCACTCCTTACTGGGGCTTATTTGTTATCTGTCTCCCCTACATCACTGATCATCAGATGTTCGCAGTCCACCGCCGTTCAGACTTCGATGAGTCATCATGTACTTCTTAGAGTGAATGTCTAAGTGGTAGTCGTAAAAATGTTGTATGCAACACGGCAGCAAAGTGTCTTTATCGAACTCGTTTGCTTGCTCGCCTTGGCTCGCAATTTGCAAACACGTTCGATCGTTTTCTTGGTCGCCTTGGCTTGCAATTTGCAAACTCGTTCGATAAAGTCCTACTTGACTGCCTTGTTACATGAATAACTACTAAAAGAAAAAATGTAGGTACATAAAATGAAGCAGAAACTGTTTACACATAGAATAGAGCTTAAAAAATTGGGAGGACCTCATAGAATAGCTTCCAAAGTAATCAAATATGAATTAAGTATAATTTTAGGTCATTTTGAACACATATAATTAGTCCGAAATTTGACTTTTCAAAATGTGTAAACTTGGTAAATCGGAAAGTCGTTAAAAGTTTTCAAAAAATCAGTCAATCTAAAATGAAGAAGCAATCAAAAAACGCTTACGAAACTTTCTGTAGCAACTTGCACTGTTTTTGAAAAAAAAAAGATAGCAACAATAATACTCCGTAAGTATTTACATTACGATCTGTGGGTCATAAGTAGTAAAGTAAATCGTTTATGAAAATCAAGAATAGAAGAGGTCCCGATGTACTTCCTTGCAGCACCCCGATTGGTATACTTTTCAGAAAGATCCTTACTTTCTTCCTTTTTGGAAATACATTGCAGCTATTTAAAAGCAACTTCTCTGACGCCGTAATTTCTTGTTCTTAAGTTTCTTGGTCATTTCTTTCAGTTACCGGAAGCATGTCAGACATAAATTACAATAAACATTTGAAATAAAGACACTGTTTTGATTATTTCAGATTTTTGATGAGCAGTTGTAATTTATTATCAATATTTTAATAGTTTACTGCGAAAACCTGTTTCCGAAGCTAAAACACCAACTTCTGGAATCCGATAACTGAAAGAGATAATCAAAAGACTTAAGCTGCTTTGAATTGGCTGCGATGTATTTTTCTGGAAAGGCCCAAGAAGTAATTATTGTAAATGAAAAGGAAAATCAAGGAACCCCCTTAAAAAATATAACATCGGAGTGCCGCAAGGGAATGCAGAGTGGCCTCTTCTTTTCTTGGTTCTTGTAAACTACTCATTGTAATGTACTATGCACGAAAAAAAAAATATGAGACATGTAACATGTTCTATTGTAAATACGACGAAGTAATATCTCTGTTTGTTTTTTACGTTTACCATAGAACAAGATCTATGTGGCAAATTGAATTGTTTACAGTCGCATTTAAACTAATAAAATAACTCAAAAATACATGTGTAGAGTCGTCCCAGAGCATAGTACATAATCGATGCATAATGCAGATGGCACCAGTGGTAAAAGTTTCCCAGAAACAATGCAAGTAACTTCAGAAAGTTCACAATTAACTGGAGAATGGTTCAACTAAATAGTGCCTTGTTTAAAACGCAACAGGTTTGAAAAAGAACCACCAAACACCAACGCCAATAAAATTCATAGGATTCAGTGAAACTGTCAGGTATCTAGGTGCCTAAATGGGAGGAACAGGAACTCCTACTTTAAAAAAAAAAATCGAACAATTATTTTCGGAATTTAAGTATAACAATCAAAAAAAAGTATGACACAAGACATGCCGATTCTTATAGTGTGTACATTTATCCAGAACACAGTATGTAATTATACAAGTTACCTAAATCATTAAATCCTTAATAATCCTTGCAATAACGACGGAATAATTATCCTTTAATGTTCCTCCACATCTTTGTCACGCCTACGTCATGTTATTCTAAGAATAATGCTTATTCGACGATTGTAAAATCGGGCCTTAAAGACAGCTATTTCTGTTAATTTAATGAACCTTGAACCAAATACAACGTCGACGTATTCCTTTGGAGGTGCATTTCTGAGGTCTTTTACTTTTCATGTTTTCCTTAGAAATGCACTCCGTAATATTCTATTTATTGAAAATTATTCGGAAAGAATGTTTCTTAATATTCCAATTTCCTTCGTTAGCTTAAACAGTAATACAAGTTATGTAAATGTTGAAACATTAAAAGAAAATTCAATAAATAGTAATAGAGAGTGCATTTTCTAAGCAAAGCAGAATAATTAAAATATCTAAGCAACCATTGAGTTTGATATAATGGATATTATTGTTAAACCAATTGCAAATGAGTATCACGTCCTCAAAAGAATACGTCGACCAACCAATCACCCTGTACACTAAAGAATTATATAGAAAAATAATATTGTATTATTTAAGTTTTATTTATATTGACTTAAATTCCTTAATTATTTTATTTTCCTTATTTTTGTTCCTTTTCTTAACTGACTAAGTCAAACATTGAAGTGATACAAACACAATTAATTTGATTTTATATTTACAAAGAATTTCCAAAAGAATTAATGATCTATCTATATGTTTGGAAACTGAAAAAATAAGTAGAAACTGGTAAGAAGGGATTCAAAAAGAAGAAAATATTTAAAAGAAACTACGAGATACGAGCCAACTGAGTAACATATTTGAGAATAAATTTAGAAAAAAATGAAGAAGGTCAAAACAAATCGGAAGAATTTGTAAATATTTAGTGCAAACAATCAGTTGACATTAGAAAAACTTACAAACTAATAAATACAAATGGCAGAACATTTTTTTTAAATTTCTAATTTGATTGAGTTCAAGTGTTTCATTTAAAAGAAAACTGCCTGCTGTTTCGATTTTAATTCATTTCGCATTTAGAACTGACGTTTCATCAGAACATTAAAAATTATTTCGGAATTTTAAAAGTTAATCTTGGAATGTCGTATTGCTTTCTGTAAGTGTGTAGGTGGTGATTTTAAAAACAAAATTGAAACAGAAGCCAAAATTGCCTTGGTTGATTAATTAAGTTGTTTTCAGGTTTATCTGAAGTTCCTCAAGGTTCGGTACTGGGGCCACTAGTATTCCTTATTTAAGAAATTCAAAAATTCGTGATGTAATTTCGATGTTTTAAACTGGTCCACCAGTAATATGCCAATCTCAAATCCAATTAATACACTTCTTCCTTTTACATCAAGAATTATCCTTCTTGTTGCTACGTTGATTTTCAGTGACTAATAGCGTTTTCGATTGACTACTCCTGAACACTCTGAAAGTATCTCTATCCATTGTTTTTGAATGAGGTTAAAACAAGACGGAGATATTCTGAGAGTACTCTAGAGTAGTCAGTCGAAAACGGTATAATGTATTTCGAATTCAGCATTGACATTTGATCAGAAAATAAAAAATTGTTTCTGTCTCTGAAATCGGCTGAATTCATGAAGAGGGCAAATGATTCGGTTAACATCACTTAATTTTTTGAATCTTCTCTTCCTGAGAAACCGTATTGTCTGCATTTTCAAAGCCCGAGCCCTTTTTGTAATTTGCGGCTGCGAGGTCCACTCATTTAAGTCACTGGAGGGACTTAAGTTGCCTGTCTTCAAGGGATTCGAGGTGTTTTTGGACCGGCTTCGCCACCTTGCGTGGGTGAGGTTCTCACTCGCTCAGTGTCTTTATCACGTAGCTTATTTATGTTAACGCGTCGTAATGGCTACTTATTGTGAGAAGAGTCAGTATTTTGACTAAAGTTTATCGCTTGGGCCCCTTATCGCTTAAAATTGTTTATACTAACAATTAAAGCGTGAAATTCTTTCGTAAATAATCCTCATGTATTTTTATTTAAATTTAAAAATTTTGAATTTCGATATTCGGCTGTTTATAAAAGCTTTGCGGAACTGAGTTTAGCTGAATGCATCCAGGGTCTTTAAAATGTTTGGGCAAGCAAATACGTATTTCCACGCACAGAAAAAACAATTTATAAAAATGTATTACACAGTAATTAACCATTTTAGGCATAAAATAGGCAACAACAAATTTTGTAGGCGCTAAGCTACAAACATTGTCAAATTCTTTATAAATATAAAGAATGACTGGGTAGTGTTGACAAAGCAGCCAATATTGACTATGAGAAGTCATTTGATAATAAATATTTTATTATAAAGTCAAAGTATCAGATTTATAAAGTCAAGGTATCATCATATTCCGGTAGCATCGTCGAAGGAAATATTTTGTTTTCGTAAAGACATGTCAACTTTCACAGCAGATTGAGCTTTCTGTGGGAACGTGCCACAAATTACTACGTAACGATGTTCAGTTCTATCCTTACCGCTATTCGTGCAAGGATTGCTGCCCGGTGATCCCATACATGGAATGTCTTTCTGTGAATCTTATACATATAATAAATTACTTAATTTGTGAGTGAATAGTAATTGTTATTTTATGATTTATGTTATGCTAAAATTTAAAAGTCAGGTTGTGTTCAGTTTTAACGCTGTTTTCAAAAACAAAATATTTCCACAGGTAATGCTACCGGATTATTAAAAGAACACATGTTATTTATTACAGTAAATCTGAATAAAATAAATACACGTAGGTTTTCTGTTTATATAATCCTTTCCTTTGTAAAAAGTACAGCTTTATTTTTTAAAATATTTCTTAAATTAATTTAACCTTCAGTTTTAATTATTTTTGTCACCGTGAAAGGCGCAGGGATTTAATATCTCTAATTTTAGAACTGAACGCATACGATGTAATTAGCGATGTAATATTCGGCCAAGTTACAAGAAAATCCGGGTTGATTCGTTTTTAGTTGGGATGTAGCTCACGTTTTCCCAAGGATTTCCAGTCCTTAAGACAATCTGTTGTTTATCCGGGGGTTTTCTTCGCACGCTGCAGATTTTCTCACGCGTACAGGCCACTTGATTTTGTTCACCAACTTGTCTACGAGGCCGCGGTTAAAAGAAAAGCTAAACTAGAGGGGAATTACGGTTTGAAGAATCCATTTTATATTTCATTAAAGAAAACATGAGTTTATATCTTAAGTAGATTTTATCTGTGCTTTACAACGAAGATCAGAAAAATACATATTGCCATGTTATTTTAATTTCGAAGTTTGAAAACTGTTGCAACAATATTTTTTTGTATCTGTAATTGTGATGTATCAATTGTAATTTAGTGCGTGATTTGGTCTTTGTTGGAACCTTGACTGTGATTGTTAGTTGATTGCTTCCGATGCTGCAGTCGGTAATGGGCAACTGGTAATATCTTCCGACGGTCTCTACTGGGATGACCAACTCCTATAGTGTCATGTCCAGTCTTCTTAAGTCATTACTTAATGTGTCCGGATTCACCATTAATATTGGAAGCTGATGACTTTTGCATGAGGAGATAATGGAGGTGGAGGTGATACAATGAACGGTGCACTTCATTAGATAATCCACGTCTTGTTGTACTATTCTCTTTGTTTAGTGCTTCTACGGCCTTCATTCTCTTTTGAATAATTTCCATTGAGCTTGCCACCTGGTTTTGATAATCTTGAAATTTTTCGGAGTTGGTTCCAAAATCTTGTAATTCTTTCTGAAGTCCCTGGGTTAACCTCTTGATGGATTCTTCAATATTTTCATCTTTGGATGTGATGTCATCCAGTTGATGTGTTGCTACGCCGCAGCACCAATTTAGAGCGTCACCCATAAAATTAAGTGATCTCTTTAATATATCTCTTCCGCCATATCTTCTACTTCACTTTGTGCAAACTGGATTTGGAATTCGCTAAAGGTCCATCCTTGCCGAAGGATTTTCAGTTCTTGATCCAGTGCGAATCCTAATTGTTGCAATTTATCGCTTATTTGACATTCGAGGGCCTAGTTCGTGCGACATTCGATGTCGCTGGCGTCGACGGTTGAAGGTTTCCAAGGGGCCTGGTACATGACTAATACACTTGCTTCGTAGACCATAGTTTCCGGCAGTAGTTTCCAATGAATTCCAGCGGTAATTTCCACGATTGCTCCAATGGCAAAAATCCATATTAAGAGGAGTATCATTTCGGAATCTTTATAACACAAAAATTTGTAGGTATAAGGAAAAATGAAATAAGTGTATAAATGAATAAATTATAACTAGGCATTAATTATTCAGAACTAGATTCATTGGTATAGGGGACTCGATGACATGGACTACATCCATCTTGCAGCTAATCTTCGGACGGAGCGCTCTCCCCGGTCTTCAAATCTTCTTTAGTCTGGTCGCATGTTTTTCGGTTGTTACCCGCAACTTGGGAATATGTGTGACAGGTAGTAGGTAGTAGAGTCGTCCCATCCATTGGCAATGGCAGTCCTCTCGTAAGACTTGATGAAGTTGATGATATTGGACGCTGAGGGGTCGAAAATCTGCGGTGAGATGAACTTCGGAACTTGGTGCCCTGGCAGATGCGAGAGTTTCAGACAATGTTGTTTTCGCCATTTTTCCCTTGCGGAGATGATGTTCGGAGGGGGGCCGCTTATTCCGCTGCCCTTGATGATCCTTTTCTTTTCTGGGTTACTTGTTTGAACGGCAAGTCGAACAGGATTTGTCGCTGTTTGAAATGCTTGAGAGGCTGGTCGTTGACGTTGTCCTTTTCTACGGGAACCGCTGCTCTGCTGCCGATGTTTTCTACCTTATGATGTGGTGCAGAAGACGTGCCCAGGAATATTACGTCTTCGTATGTGATGAAACTGTGCTGCTGCGATGGTGAGGGATGATAGTGTCGGATGAGTCCTTGAGAGTGCTGGATTTAGAATCTTCCGTGTTGTTGTAGACTTCTGTGCTTCTATGGGGTAGTTGAAACTCGCTGGGCTGTTGTTACAGTTTATTTTCCGCCTGTGTATAAACACACCCTGTATAGTACACATTTTAACGCTGCGATCTATTTTTAGCACACCCCGATCTGTTTCTCACGGTGCGCTCCGGAATTTACGATTTGCTCCGCCCGAATTTTCCCTTACTTAAGTCATTTAACATTCCTCTCGATAATAGTTTCAGATTCAAAGAGTAAGATCACTACTTAAAATTAGTCCAACCCTTTCCTAAGATTGAAATTATTTTTTTTATGAGGCGATTATGTGCCAATTTAATGTGCGGGAGGCGACAGTTGGTTGGTTTCTTTTTTGTCATCTTTCCGGAATTACTACGCTTGCTGTCATGATCCTTGCCCTTTGTCGTGATTGGGTTGCGTTGATGTCACGAAAATCGGCCATTGGTACGTTTGAATATTTCTCTCTCGTTTGTTCTTTTTTTCTTTTCCGCCGACCGAGGGAAGCGTCACATTTCATTAATTTTCTGTTCGTCCCGTGAACCGCACGTTGTTTCGTGGGAAGTTCCGTGTTAACTTGTTCCACTTCACCTGGGGGGTGAAAGTAGATTTGTACGGCTGTGCGCCGAATTTGACTGGTTCACTCGGGGGGCGAAAAAGCCGCCTTCTCTGCAGTTTGTGTCAGCCTAGCCCTACTCGACTAGGTAAGTTTTGCGTGCTGTTTCTCTCGATCTGGCCCTTATGTTCGCTCATTTTCCGCTTATAGGCTTTTGCTTTTGGTTTTCTTTGTGACACCATTCGTAGCATAACCGCGACTCGCGATTATCAGTGCACGCACCAGTTGGCACAAACACCGAGAAAGCTGATCGTCCACGGAAGTGTCCCGTAGCCTGCCGCCTCCATCGTCATCGACGGACGTAAGGACGCTGCGTAATCAGGTCGGACACTTATGTTTATTTAATTTTGCTCTACGGTGGTTCTGATGTAGCCGCGTTTGTGCACGTAATTTTGCGTAACCGCGCGAAATAAACTCCATTTTGGGGGAATTCACCTGCTATCTTGCGTTGCGCTTATAAGGATAAGCGAATTATCACCTTTTTTTAAATTTATTTAACTTTGTATTGATTTCGGATCCGAATTATTAGGGATTACCGCTTAACGTTAGTTGTGTTGTTCACCTTTTGATTTGTTTGATTATTTGTGTTTAATCTTTTAATAAAATTGTTTCATGCTTTGGACGTACCGTGTTTTTCTTAATTTTTACGCGATTTCCTTTCAAAAAAAATTAAGTGGCGCCTATTTTGGATTGGCCTTCGCGTTATGGTCTGAGAACCCACCCCGTCCCACTGAAGCTACCGGTGACACTGGTTTAATTTCGCTCCGGTGTTAAACTTCTACTTATCTACACAGGTAGGTAGCACTGTCCTGGTAATTGAGTTTTCGCTTGAGCCCTGGTCCAGTAGGGTGCTGAATTATGGGTATTTCGGCGCCTCCACAGTGTGGTGCTCGGGGGTTGCGTAGCTCAGGGAAGGAAGAGAGCAACTAACACATAAAAAAAAATAATTACCTCTATTGTTCAAAGGTTAGAAATAGGTACAGAACACTATACTCCACGATGACGATCATATAACTGATAACATTTTACAAAATGTACACATGTTATATACTAAAGATGACGTCATGACCAAAAGTCCATTAAATGTAGTTGACCCGTAGAGTTACTGGGTTGCCAACAAGGTGATGTCAGGATTTTCACGCTGTTTCCAAATCGTGTTTAGATCGCGAATTAATTGATTTGCGTTACACTAATTACCCAATGCTCCAATTATTTCGCCGTGTCGTCGATTTCTGTTTATGTCCGCAAGTTCAACGTCTAACGTTGGTAATGCAGGTGGCTCAGTGTGCACATCAGCAAGTAACTCGCATTGCTTTAATTAAACGAAAGTACTTTTAGATTAATAAAATTTGCAAATTTATCCGTAATCGTCACAATACATCATTTAAGTTTTACATATTAAAGAAAAAAATTATGAACCCAAGATATTTCAACATAAATGTTGCTATTACTGAAACAGAAATTTTTGCTAAGAAAATCAAACATGAGGGGAATGGTTAAAAGATGCAATCACCATCACTAGACTGACATACACACATCAGTCTAAAAGCAGTTCCGATGGATGTACACTGTACACCATCGTAGAGATTGGCAGTTTTTGAAGGCATCTCGGAAATCAAATTCCTAGATCAGGAGCAAGTCCAATTTAACCGATTTAGTAATATATGTATATGGTTTTTGATTACTCCGACGCATCCACCATTAATGTAAACACACCCTTGTACTATTCCTGACAAATAATTTAATTCAGCGTACCAAATAAATAGCTACTTTCTTTTCACAAGCGAATAAAATCGCGTTGAACTCTTCCACAAAACCTAAAGACACGAAGCCGAATTTAATTTCGTCCAACCCCGAAACTTGCGCAAGAAGAATTGTTCAATTACACAGTGCCGGGGCCTTGTTTGCTTTTGCGTTAACTCCGCTCCCACGGAATGCAAATACACGGGGCAATCGCGACGCTCTCCTTTATGATTTCAAAGCGAAAACCACCTCGTTCAGGTCAGAGAAGGCGCCCCCCCGTCGCGCGCCAAGTGTCGCCCTTATTTAATTTCGTGCCGGGGCGCCGCCATCTTCAAAGGATATTTGCGAGGCTCGTCGTTTTTTTTTTTTTTATTTAATTCGCCGTGAACTCTGCGTCAAACAGATGCAAGATAAATGATTATTTATCGGGGTCGATGCGAACGCAAAGCGGAGAAGTGTGTTTGAGTTGAATTTCAATGTGGAACTGATTGAATCCTCTTTGTATTTACTGCGGTTACCCCCGTACATCAAAAGGGTGCGCCCGCTTTTTTTTTCTTCTTTTTGAAATTCAAACAGATTCGCCCTGATTGATAACGCCTTTGTTAATAGGAAAACAGAAAAATCAATCATTTAAATACTTTTAAAATTAATTAAAACTTTCGATTTTTGGTATTATTAAAATCTACCTAAATAACTCAATTCAATTTTTATTTAATAGAAAACCAGAAAAATAAATTAAAACTTCTGAGTTTTCGGTATTATAAAAATCAACTTGGTGCTTGGCAATTAACTCAATTAAAATTACAGAAGTATGAAACAAATTCGGGACTAGTCGGGAATAAAGAGTGACGGCTTGATTAATTAATAAACCTGCCCGTTCCAGCCCGACGTAATTAACGCTCCTGTCGAAGTCCTGCGGAACAACGGCGTTTGATTTCGAACTTGTTCGAAATGAAAATACGAAACTGTTGGAAATAAGCCGGACTTTGTTTCATTTATTGTCCTTTGCCGGAGTGCTCGTGACAGCGTTGGCCATCATAAATGGTTTTACACAGTTCTCCCATTAGTAAGTACGTACACGGTTGATTTCAGTCGATTTCCATGTTTCAAACACGTGGTAAACTCAGGTGTAAATATTATAAAATGTCAATTCTGTTTTCGTGTTTTTGTTACAGTTTAAAATCGCGTAGGAATTGGTTGGCAATATTTGCAAATTTATTTTGGTAAACCTGATACCCGAATATGGGCATTTTTATGTATGACACGGAAGACGTAAACATCCTTTGACCTAAAGAACACACTCTTGGATTGTGTGAGTTCGTACTTTGTGACGCTACGTTTTTCTTAAAGAGCTAATTTTCGACTAATCTTCCGCGAGTTCGTATCTTGTGACGCTGCGTTTTTCTTAAAGAGCGAATTTTCGACTAACCTTGCGCCTTTACCCGAATACGAGCATTTTCGATAACAATGATTTGTGTTTGGTCGGAGCTGACGGCATCCGCGATCACCTCGCGTCTTCCTGTTTGGCTTTGTTGTAGCGTTTCATTACTCGTTTAACTTTCACGATGCTCTACTCCTTATTTCAATGACTTTAAGTCAAAGATCCCATTTGCTCTATCTTCTTCTCTCTTTCAGTTAAGTAACATGATTAGGAGCTCCCATCTAGGATTTCGTAATACCCCATTTCGACACATGCCATTCTTCAGGTGATATTAAGTCTATAAGATCCCATCTGGTCTATCTTCGATCGTCCCTCTGAATTGGGAATACCTCACATGCGCCTCTTTTAAAGTGATCTTGAATTAGGGATCCCAACTGGTTTGAGTTAAAAGAAAAGGCAAACGAAAGGCAGCGAACAAAATATTCAATTAGTGGTTGATGTACTTAGGAGACGCAAGTCTTGTTCATGTCTTTCTATTTTAAGCCTAATTCGGGTCCCTCCATATCATTAGAGGTTGCCAGCTAGCCCCCTTCGATCTACACCTTATTTCAAGTGGCTTTAAGTCAGAGGTCCTATTCGCTCTATCTTCTCCTCTCTTTCAGTTCCATCTAGGATTTCGTAATATCCCATTTCGACACATGCCCTTCTTCTTTGTGACGCTACTTTTTCTTAAAGAGCGAATTTTCGATTAATCTTGCGTGTGTTCGTCTTTGTGACGCTGCGTTTTTCTTAAAGAGCGAATTTTCGACTAACCTTGCGCCTTTACCCGAATACGAGCACTTTCGATAACAATGATTTGTGTTTGGTCGGAGCTGACGGCATCCGCGATCACCTCGCGTCTTCCCGTTTGGCTTTGTTGTAGCGTCTCATTACTCGTTTAACTTTCACGATGCTCTACTCCTTATTTCAATGGCTTTAAGTCAGAGATTCCATTTGCTCTATCTTCTTCTCTCTTTCAATTAAGTCACATTATTAGGGGCTCCCATCCAGGATTTCGTAATACCCCATTTCGACACATGCCCTTCTTCAGGTGATATTGAGTCTATAAGATCCCACCTGGTCTATCTTAGTTCGTCCCTCTAAATTGGGAGTACCTCACATGCGTTTTTTGTTAAGTGGTCTTGAATTAGGGATCCCGACTGGTATGAGAAATGGTATGAGAATGGTATGAGAATGGTATGAGAAAGGGCAAACGAAAGGCAGTTGATGTACTTTGGAGATGCAAGTCTTTTTCGCGTCTCTCTAATTTAGCCCTAATTCGTGTCTCCCTAGCTGCCAGCTAACCCCTTTCGATCTACACCTTATTTCAAGTGGCTTTAAGTCAGAGGTCCCATTTGCTCTGTCTTCTCCCCTCTGTCAGTTAAATCCCATCTGTGATTTCATAATACCCCATTTCGACATATGCCCTTTTTCTTTGTGACGCTACTTTTTCTTAAAGACCGAATTTTCGACTAATCTTACACGAGTTCATACTTTGCGACGCTGCGTTTTTCTTTTAAAGCGCGAATTTTCGACTAATCACGCGCCTTTAATTAACCGAAGTAATTTGTTGTTGTAAAAGCAAGACGATTTAGACTTGAAGTGTTGAATACAGTAATTAGTTAAGTTGTACCCACAGGTGCAACATTTTTGAGTCGTTTCAGTCGTAGTGTTCTTGGCGACAGCCTCTCGCCTTGTATTGACCTGGTTGTAATTATGCAACTTTTCTGTGCATTTATAATTAAAGCAAATATATTATTTTAGTTGTTTGTTAAGTTAGAGTTAAGTAGATCTCCTGTTGTTGTTGCGAAAGATCGACTGCAAAGCCGAGACACATTGGCAACACTGTCGAGGCTAGTTCGGATCAGTTGGGTATTTTGTTCACCCTGGCGCCTTCTTTAACATCCGCTTAACCACCTCCATTCTTCACTGTTGCTTGTCGAAGACAAGCCGATTGAAAGATAATTTTTTAGTGAATTGAAGTTTGTAGTTTTTTTCTGAAGAAAAAATACTTTTTGTAAACTGCATTTGTTCGATCGTCGCTATACTTTTGACAAAAACAAATAAATAATGATAACAGACCAGCCAACTGTCATTTTTTGTAATTTTGACGGTCTTTTTATGTCGAAATCAGTGTTGCCAATCCTAGTACATTAGCTTTAAAATTAATATTCGTTTAACGCAGAAAGAAATGCTTCTGCTTGTTTTAAGGTCAAAGAAACGAAAATCAAGTTCTCTTTCTCGTCGTTGATTGTGTTTTGTTTATTTCTTGTGTCTTGTTGTGTTTCTTGAAGAAAAATATCGAAATTCGACGCGCATATCGGTTTTTTTTTTTAATTGTTTGGTGCAAAAATTAAAACGAAACGTTTTCTTAGATTCAAATTGACAACCGCTTCTTGTTTCTTGCGTTCGTTACTACGCAGTGGATCGTCTTTTGTTCGTTACGTTCTTAACGAAATAAATAATGATAATAACGCTGAAGACCCTCTTCTCTCACTTATTTTTTTTTGTAATTTTGGCAGTCCCAGGCGATAACGAACGCAAGTAAATAGACTAGTTAAAATGCCGACTCTCCTTGAGATAAGTGGCCGTTAAGACAGGGTAAAGTAAATAATCATATCATTAACGCGTGAGAGTAGTATAACTGGCGGGATCCTGGGACACTTCGATGGCCTATCCATTCGAAGTGACACCGTTGAAGGTTATCCCCATGTTTAGGGGTTGTCTTTGTGCTGAAGAAGTAATTTAGGGGTGGTTTTTCGTTGTTTCTTCTATACTTTCTACACTTTTAACTTCTTTTCTCTACTCTTCTCACTCTTATATCATCACTATTATATTATATGTATCTCACTTTCTCAGGAGCGGTTGCTACTAAAAGTGTAGAAAAGTGCAGATCAAGTGAGTTGAGGTCAGTGTTGCCATTCTAGTACGTACTTGCGCTGAAACTAGCATTTGTTTTTAGTGAATTTTTCAATGAATTAAAATTTGCTTCTGGTAATGTTGTAAACTGAAATTTTTAAATCTAGAACTAATTAAAGTAAAATTCTTTACAGTTTCAAAGGTAACAAAGGAATTTCGGACTAGATTCTAATATAAACAGTTCCCAGGCGAGTTAACCCAAAATTAAGATACGCTAAAATAAATAAATTTATCATCGGCAAATCTTAGGTCGTGAGAAATAAAAACTTACACCTTGCGCGTAGAGGAAGCGGGTCGAAATTGGGCCAACTGGTGCCTTAAGGGTATGCAATTTTGGTCACTCCGGTGACCTATAAGTCGACAAAAGTTGCACGACTAGTCCGCAAGAGAGCAGCATCTCCCGGGAGAAGCATTAAAGAGGGGGAAGATTTTGAATTTGTAAACAATGGCCCAGGGGAGAGAAAAGTTCGAAAATGTAATTAAAGTTCGCGTAGCGTCGGTAAGAATGTTCGCCTAACAATTGTCTTAAACGAACGTCCCAGTTTCTTTCCCCAAAGTTAATCTTTGAATATTACCTTCGTTGCTATTGTTCGATTGTTCTTTTTTTTTTAAATAAATACGTAACGAATATCAAAATTTAAATCTGGTGTCGCTGTGAGTGTGGGTGCCAGAAAACGAGAACGCCACCCCGAGTCTTGCCCAAGAGGGATTAGCGAGCCCCATCCCAGAAAAGGGAGACAAACAAGAGGTCCTCTTCTGCTGAATTCTACCTCTACATCATCCTGTTCGATAGGTGAATCTGTCATTTTGTATCTTTGCTTTGTTTGCGTACATATTTTGTAATTTCACCCCTCCCGGGGGTAACTCACAGTTCGTTGATATACCCTGCCTTAAGCTAGCCCACGACTTTTATTGCTAGTAGAGTAGACTGCGGATATAATGCGCCCTTGCACAGTTCCAGCCCGAAAGAACCCACTTCCGAAGGTTATTTAATTAAGCGTTATAGGGTCCGGAATTCCCTTAAACTCCGGTGGTGGCAGCGAACTCCGTTACTTTAGTTTTTTTTTTTTCTAAATTTGTTACAGTTCATTTTTTTCATTCCTGTTCTGAATACCCCCTCTATATGCATTGCCACCGTCCAGCCTTCATTTCTGTTCCGAACACGCCCTGTATATGCGAAATTCGACGTGTCGGATTATTCCTTGGACCGCGTCGTTGTACACATTGCAGTCAGTGTAGGAATACCCGTATTTCGCCGGCGTAATTTTTCTTAAACTTTCGTTTTAGCATATTTCTATTAACAGGACCTTC